>JAVQKC010194576.1:0-10236 GCA_036025475.1 Philypnodon macrostomus | reverse complement strand
AGTCTGCTGGATTGGCAGATGAAAGCTTTTCAACAATCAAAACCTTGTCCAGATGCCCTTTTTCAACTTTCAGAATGACCTCTACCTGGATGAATGACAACCTTCACCGTCGTCATGCTTTAAGATGTGAATAATGTGTTGGTCTAATTGTGTAGTTAATGTTCAGTGGAGATCACAGGTTTGACTGGTTTCACCCTAACCCCTAATCCATATATTGGGATTAATACCATAAGCAGGTGAAGCTAGGAAGCTATATGTTTAACAGCTATATAATATATATAAGCCTATAACAATCAAGGTCTGCTATAGTTAGCTTGTAGCCTTTAGCCTAAACACCTGTGGCCTGTGGAGTGCCTTGTGCTAGTTTTAGGCAGTGGGAGGCTGACCTTTGTTCTATGCATCTTCAATAGACCTAAGGGGCCTAAAAACTATATAAAAATGTTTTCCACCTATTCATTGACAGCACACACATAGTCAGTATATGCTGAAGACATCTTGTTAACGCAGATTTTGGTATTTCGAATCAATCCTTTTCATTTACTTTCATTTGTTTAGCACAAGTTAAACTATCTATGCATGTTACTGATCTCAAACATCTACATTATTGAGTGATTCACTATTAAACTGGTACTGAAAACCACTGATTAATATTTTACAGACTAGAGCTGACTTCATTCATGCTAGTATGCTAAAACACCCATTTAGCCGTGCCCATTTAGTACTACCATTGATCTCTTTGGCGCTCTGACTTATACAGTTTGCCACAGCACATTAGCATGCATCCTGGCAGTGTCCTTGGAGCAGGGTTCACACTGCATCTGATAAATTTAGGCATAACAGTTACCATGGAAACCATTAAGAATGCTGTTCTGAAGGTTAATCAGTGTGCATCATAGTTGGATAATCAAATGGAGCTTGCTTAAATGGATGTCATGAACTATCACCTGTCACCGTGAGTATAAACCCCCCTGTGTCCATACTAAATGTCAACAGACAGAATGATGTCCCCAGGAGAACATTGACTCAGCACTTTTAATGTTATGTCACGGTCGTGGTCACGGCTAAAGGAATAGCACTGAGCTAAATGGTGGCTAATAGGCTAACTAAATATCTCCCTTGTGGTAAATTATGTTCAGCGCGTAAAACATAGATGACTTTATTAAATGTCCAATAGCCTACTAGCAAAAATAATCATATAGGTCTACAATGTTAGGAACTATAATATTTGTCACTTTTAATGATTTTATGACACCATTTGAAAAACACCAGTCAATATTACTGTACTGACTTTGATTTGGCCCGCCAGCACATCCCAGAAATTATGGTAGCTCAATTATCAGTGACATGCTGAATGTCCGGATTCCACATTCAGCACGGAGTTGGCCCAATTGGTTGGCTACATTAAATGATCAGATTTGACTAAATTGGTAAAATATGAAAAAAAAAATGACTGGATATGGATCAAAAACAATTTTATTCAGGGGACCACCCCCTTCTCAACAACTTTAGATATACTTTTAAGTTTTAGCATTCATTGATTGAGAAGCAACTTCAATGAATAGAGGGAAACTTCACATCTTTCTCAATCAAAGCTGTATTGCTAACTTTGATATAACTTTTATCAACAGATGGAGTAAAATATGTATGCTTTGAACCACCAAAAATCCAGTACAAGGTTTATATCATATTCAGTGGTCTTTCACAGTTACTTGCAAAAGACAGATTCTGCTAGTCTTAAATCTATAGTTCAAGAGATTTTACCATCTGAGTTTTGCCAGACCATTTTTGGTGTGAGAAAGTGCCAACAAGGGTTTGTGATTGTGGTAAAATTACAGCATAAAGCATACAACATAAAACTAAGCTTGTGTCAGTAATTATTAGGTTGTATGTACACAATCTATTGCTCAGTTCAAAAACGTATGCTTGCTTTTTATGTATTATGAATGTATTTCTTCATTCTTATTAGTGGATTGCTTTTTATGTTAAACAATAAAAAATAAGTAATTAAGCTTGTCATGAAACAGCTGGGACCAACATTTGTCTACCACTTTTTAAATCACTAAATGCAAAACAAGAAAGATCACCTATGCATGTGGGAGGGAAGGCAGTTCGAATCCCACTCAAACTTGTGCATAATGTCACTGTGTCCTTGGGCAAGGCACTTATGTGGTTGTGTGGCTAACCTTACCACTATTAGTGTGGAGTGAATGAATAATGTAATCAATTTTAAAACACAATTGTGTGTGTCCAGAAAAGTGCTGTGTAAAACCGATGCATTATTGTTTTTTTAACCAACCGCATGGTTTAATGTCATGGACACCAGGGAGTCATAAATAACTGAGAAGGATTAGCCTGGTGGACTGTTTGTGTGGGACGACTGTTTATGGCTTTAACAGTAACAAAAATCCACCTACACTAGACTTAAGTTTTTAATATAGCTGCAGTATATTAGAGGCACTTCTCCCATTGCTTTGAACACTTAAGACAAGATCTGCTGGACTTCCTGTCTTCCCTTTGTACGCCCATATTTGTATTTCCCATCTGTGTTGATCAAATGTTACTGAATAAACAGACAGATTTAAACCCGTGTGAAAGTGGGTTATTGACGATGGGAATTGGATGTTTCGAAGTTTGTGGTTTGGATTGGGAACAAACCAGGCAATCAGGAACCTAAATCTAGAATAGAAACTAGGACTAAACAGAAGAGTTCATTAGGACTGTATAGAGAACAATTTGTTATACAATAAAATACAATATCTGAGGACTGCCAAACGACTAACAAGATGGCTGCATCGATCTTGTTTTTGCCACATTAGAAAAAATATGCATTTTTGTGTTTGATTGGGATGGTTTGGTCAGTAATGAGATAATACTTGATGTAATTTGCTTAGTTCCCACTTCCTCCATTAAAGATATTATTAAACTTTAGCAATGCATCGCTTGTAGTACACAACTTGCTCTTGGTTCAAACCAGTGCTGAATCCAGGACCAAGACTACATCAGACCTAATCATTTTTTATTATTCGAATTTGAAGCCGGATTTGAACTCACAATGCCAGGACGGGCACTGTAGGCTCTGAATATGGGCCAAAATCTCTCCCGACTGAGCTAAACCACGGCTCCATCAGACATAATCTTAAATTCAACGCAGCGCAACCACAACATCAATAAAGCAATCCCACCGTAACTTGCTTCTTCTCAAGGTTAATCTTATGTCCAGAGCATTTCATTCATCACTCATGTTCTTATACCCCCCTCCCACACACACGTGCACTGTGATGCCCAGGCCGTCCCATCCTCTTTGTCAGTGTGCAGTGGACTGAGCTCAGAGCTGATCCGATGTGGCGTTGGAGGAGAAGTGGTTTTCTCTTCCACAGCACTGCAGGAATGTACGGGGAATCATAACATAGAGAAACACTGGATGGCTGGAGGTCAGAGAGAATGCGGGGTGAATGAGGCTTCCTTCACAAGTCTCTGTTGCTTCATTACATGTTTTTACAGGATAATGCGAAAATGATGTAGACCTTGTGTTTTTGTGGCTGTATTAAAACTAGCTCGAAGGGTTGACTAATGTTGAAGACTAATACGGGACTCAAATACACAGGCTTTCTTTCAGCTGGTAGCATGAATGGTTGGACAACATACTAATAATTGCCCTATATTGGGTACTGGGTAGTTTAAAGTGCCTGTTTAAGTTATGGTGGCACAGCTGATGGTGGTATTCACTTACACTTGTCAGTAGAATAATCACAATGTAACCCTGTGAGTCTTTGGCATTGTTGAGGTAAGTCATTAGCTTTTTGTTTACATATAGCTACTTGCAGCCCAACTTATGTCTGTTGGGGGCGGTGTGGGTGACTGGAGCCTGTCACTGCAACTGTGGGTCTTAGGCAGTGTACATCCTGGATAATGGCCAGTTGTAAATCACAGGGCTGACACAGAGACACATTCACTCTCACATTCATAAACTATTGTCAATTTAGATTTACCACTTGCTGTGTCATTGAGAAGAAGCAGAGAGAACACACAGTAACGCACAGAGGACAAGCAGACTCCGCCCCACTAAAACCTGAGCATGTTATAACTTACTAATACAAAGTTAGAACATAAATGAATACTCTTGTAGGTTTTGCATTAGTACCAGTGGATATCAGGGACCGGTCGATCCACAAAGCCCAGATATCGGGACTGGTATCGGGACTGAAAAAGCCGGATCAGTGCATCTCTAGTATTGGCCTAGAGTTTTAATTTCGGTGCATCCTTAATGGAGATAGAAATAACTTGGTTTGGGCATCAATCTGCAATTCCATTTATAAAAGAAAATGCATTAGTGGACGCAGCCTGACACTTAGCCAGAGCTGCACCCAAAGCTCTCTCTGTGTGTGTGTGTGTGTGTGTGTGTGAGATGAGTGTGAGCAGAGTGAGCGGGAGAGGGTCTGTAGGGCTGCAATTGAAATCTAATTATCACCTCCAGACCCAGCTGAGTCAAGTCAAGAGGCTCACGTGCACACACATGCTGCACGTGTACACTCCCAGCATCATCACATTATTACCACCAACATCTGGCGTCTTCACACACTGATAATCCCCCTGCCTCCCTCCGGCCCCCCGTCCCAGAGCGCAGAGGACCTCCGAGTGCTCCGGACGGACGGCCCACACACTCACACGGCAGGAAGTGAATAGACCCGAGCGGCACCGCTAATTTTTAATTACAATTCTGATGACTGCGCTCACACATGGGCTACTTCACTGCTGCTAAACCTCTGCATGTCATTTCAGTGAGGAGATCTGACTATTTTAATTAGCAAAATGAACTGAATCACAAAGGCTGCAATCTATTATGCAATATATTATACCCTCAGCACCAAAAAAGGCATGTAATGTGGAAGTTTCACAGTTCAGATTTGGCTTCTAGACAGGTTCGAAATGTGCTGTGAACTGAATCTTGGCTTTAAAAAACAATATTGCAAATCTATCCCAATGGCAATAAATATTTTTTTCAAAGTCGTGCAGCCCAACTGAAGAGGGTGGTGGAGACTAGCTTGACTTGACGATGAAATACTAGTATGTCCACCCAAAGAGAAGCTAACCCGAGTATTATTGTTGCAAATGGTCTAAAATGCCTTAAGTAAAAAGTGGAGAGAGTAAACAACTAGTCGACTATAAAGAAATGGCGCTGAACTGAAAATAAAATGATACATTCACTGCCACATCACATACATCACTACCAAGAAATCTGTTGAAGTGACTATTAGAACATGAATTGTGACTGACACTACTACTGCACATACTGGGTGTGTGTGTTTTCTGTGTTGAAATCAAAATACCTCAAATGCTACCAACTTACTTTTCATTGTAGTCGACAAATGGGTCTTTATTATGAAATTCATGTTGGCAGTTTGCGATATATTGTAAAATGCATTGTGTAGTATAGGCTACTGTGTTTTCCACAATTTAGTAAGTAAACAGCAACCAATCAGATGGCATCACGTGACATTTGTGTAAACTTTCTAATTTTAGCTAAATCTATCCCATCTGGCCTATAGTGGTGAGAAAATGACTCACTGGCACATTGTATTGGACAATTTCTCCATATATCTTCTACAGAACTGTGTTTATACCTGTGACAAATATGTATGCAGTCAATAAAACACATCCTTTATGACTCATTGATTTTATGCATCTACATCACCTCTCTCCTCAACAGACGATTGCACCCCATATAGCTATAACCACTGAAAAGTATGTGTAGTGGAAGAAAAGCCCAGAGATGCTCATATATCCTCACTTCTCTCGTCTCATCTCAACGTCCCCACGATGTAATATTCCCCAGCACACACACACTCCAGTGGCAGAAGCATGCAGCAGGTCCAACCCTGCATCCCTAATGTCTAATGAGGCTACAATAGTGCTCTCACACATCTGCAACGTCATCACTATCACACTGGACGTCATCATGCACACGCACTGTAACACACGCACACACAAACTGGCTAATGCATTAGGTTAAATGGTTCCACATCACACCCAGCCTGCACCACCACCCTGACCCCTGCTAATGTGTGTGCCAGGGATGATGGAGGCTGGGTACTCACTGGCTTTGCCCGGCCGAGGTCTCTGTAGCAGCCGCTGGACGGTCATCAAGTCCTCGGTCTTAACGGCCTGGAGCAGCTCCTGGTCCTTCCCCATGTCCCCTCCTGCTCCGGCCGCGTCCCACCTAGGTCCAGTCGCTGTTCCTCTGAGCGCCCCACAGTCCGGCTGAGCACCGTTAATCCACTACATGGTTCCGCCGAGCCCTGGCCTCCCGCTGGAGCTGAGGATGCTTACAGTGTGCAGGTCCCGCGCAAGCCCCTCTCAGAGCAGCGTTCACGGAGCTACGGCGGGATGCTCCGTGGCAGGCTCGCGACACATCCCACTTAATGCTGTCCGCGTGACGATTTCACCGGGTCTACGTGCGTGGAGCTCGAGCGCCCTCCCGTACGCTTCGAGCCACTGACGCTCCGCCGTGTGACCGCTGCCACCGCTGCGCGCTCTCAGGGACACGCTCTCACGCGGGTGAAAATCACATACGGCACCGCAATAACACAAGCCACTGGTGCGCGTGCAGCTCCAGTTGTTGTAATCCTTGCGCACGCGTGTGTCAGTTCCGTGCGCGCGGGCTCATAAGTCACCAGAGGTCGTTCGAGCGCGTGGACATCTCCCTCGAGCCACTGACCTGGGACTAGGACTAACAGTTTATTTATCTTATCTCACGTGACCTCATGGAGCGCTAACGCTAGAGTCCCTCCGCCTAAATATTTATCTCCCATTGGCTAATGTTATGTGTCATCACAGAGCCTTTCCCAAGTGTTTAAACTTAATGAGACAGAGATCATTTGACAGTGTTTATTGTATGAGCGCCTGTCCCCGGAGTAGGGCTAATTTTGACTAATGGGGCCAGTGCCAGTCAGATTTAGAACAGGAAGTAGAGCAGATGTCAGAACACTGGTAGCCCACTTCACTTGGTCCAAACGTCTGTGCCATAGTGTGGGCACTGGGCACACTGACCATCGGTCTGTGATTTTGATTTATGGACAGAGATCTGTGCTCTGGCAGCTGGCTCTCTCTGGTTTAAGTGAGGAGTGAATAATACTGTTAAATATTTGTCAATTATTTCTTTTATAGCTTTAACAATTATCACACTGCAGTCTTATGATGAAGCAGAACGCTAATCGAGGCTACTTTTTACATCCAAGCTGGTTGGATTCTGCATTGCATAGGCTATATCAAACTGATCATTCTATGGGACAGCACAGTGCATCTCTTTGTGCTAGTTGGTAGTTATCACAGCATTATCATAAAGAAAAAAAATATAAAAATGGAGTTAATGAATTAGTAACTAATACACTTGAAGAAGTTAAAATGTAAATCAATGCTAGCAAGATGTAGCCTGATGATCTCAGTCAAGGTGGGCTAAACTGTTAAGACTGACTGCCTGGTTGATTGGTGTCAAGAATAATAAACATGTTATTCTACAACATTGAACATTTTATTTTGAAACAGTGGTTTTATAAGGCACGGCAAAACAACTCAGTGTAGTTAATGTATGGCAACCATATGTTTTTAACCAGAATGACATTTCAATATGAACAGTACCACAATATTATTTCAGTGAATAGAAGAACAAGTAAATGATGTTTAGACAGTATATTAAGTGTGATTCTGCAGTGGATATCTCTTTTTTACAGCTTGCGATATGAAAATAGGAGACTTTTTTTCCTCAGTCATGGTTCCCACTTGTGTTGTATTGTTGTCACTCACAATTGTTTTTATTTTACCATAAATAAAGAAGGAAAAAGAGAGGTTATAAGGAAAATAACAGTTCATAATAATCGTTTTCAACAACTGTAGAATTCAGCCACAAGGGGCAACTAACCACTGTATTCTTTGTATCACTTCCAAGCCTGCCTATTCTAAATTAATGACCAAAAAAGCGAAGAAGAAGAAAAGAAATGCTTTGTTGAAAAATAGGGGCGGGCGATATGGAGATAAAAACTGAATCGTCAAATGAAGTTGTGAAAATCAGCTTAATCTGGAAGATGGTTGAATCATGCTACAGTGCATTCATTTATGCTCTGCTCTTCACCGTCATTTGTACTGTAACAATGCCAGTGTTCATATTCATAAAATAAATAATAAATAGTATTATGATGGATGTACACTGGATTTGTAGTGAAAAAGGTTTTCTGAAGACAGCAAAACAAAAATCGTGATAAAATAAAAACCGTGTGAAATTGTGATGTTAAATTTTTAAATCGCCCACCCCTAATGAAGAAGGAGCTCTCTAATAAGATACCTGAAAATGATTAAATGTGACATTATTTTCAAACTATATTATTAAAGTGTGCACTGTACTCTGTGCTCAGGGTCATATATATATTTATATTCCTTATACTGAGGTTTTTGAGCCTGCTATGGATCTAGCATCTGTTCTATTAGTTCACATTTCTACATGGCAGAAATCTTATTGTACCGTACAGTAGCTGTGTTTTTTTTTATGTAAAACTGTGCTTTTTTTGTGCAATCCACAATTATTTTGAAAAAAAAAATCAAACAAACAATTATAAATAAAATTAATCAATTATGCAATGTCCAAAAACATACCACACATTTTCCTAAATAGAATACGGATATAAATAAATATAATGTTTATCTTTGGAGCTGAGTCCAGATAAAGTCCTTATGTTGTCCGCCCCATAGGCTCGTACGAGGGTCCTCCTGCAGATCTCCGTTAGCCTCTCTGGCCGCTGTTTCCGATGTGGTGCAGTTAGCTTACCGCTTGGGCCAGTGTAATGAGTCAGCAGAGCAAAGAGAGAGTCAAAAGTCTTGAGGCTGCCGAAAAGACTGAAGAGCAGCTTCTTGTTGAGGATGACACGAACGCTAGTCGGGCCATCGTCTCTACGGTAACTCAACGTGAAGAAGACATCGGGCTGGACACTGTCTCTGTAAAAACACAAGAGGAGAGAAAAATACATTTAAAAATGTAGCACACAATGTATACAATATATGAGCAATAACTATGTTCATACTGCAAGTGAATTTTGACATAGTTCAGTAATGAAGAAATAAAAAGAATTGGGTGAACTTCAAATGGTCAAAAGTGAGAATAAATAAAAAAATAAACTAAACCAAGACTAAGCTTGAGGATTAAGTAATGAGCTGATAATGCAACAAAAATAAATAATATAATGTATAAATAAAGTATGTATCCAGCCATAAGAGGTCACAAGCCAGTATACTCTTTGTGCTGATCCCACTAGCTCCCACTATGATAAATAATTTAAAAAACAAAAAAACAGTCAACATATTAATCAATTAGCCAAATAATTGTTAACTGCAGCCTTACAATCTACCATCAAAGCATATCTGACAAAATGGCCAGTGAGTCAATATTATAAAGGAATCAATATGAACTGTAAAGAAATGTTAAAATACCTGATGAGGAAGGTACCCAGTTGTGCCTCTGAAAGCATTGCGTGAGCCTCCTCCATAGAGAGTGCCCCCCAGTAGTACCCACTGTGCATGAGCTGCTGATACGTCTGCCTCACCAGGCTGTACTCCTCCGGACGGCTGAATGGATGGAGGTGTGTGGGCAAACTTACACCGTCAGCTTTATCCAAGGCCTACAACACAACCATTTAGAAGTCAATTTTAGGTTTGAACAACTTTAGAGATTATACATTTAGTATATGTGTTACACTGAAGGATTTTAAATTATACTTTTTTTTACTTTCTTGACAGGAAAGTCAAGAATTACCGGTATTAAGCTCTTTTGAACAAACAAAGGATTTTTCCACATGCGTGAAAGAAATTGGTTGCACAGTGAAGAATATAGTCCTACTACCTCCATACTATAATTTGATTGTGTAATTACTGCTAATTCATAATTGTATAAATGGTGATTGCTAAGCCAAACATTACAATAGGTGAAATAGGATCTATAGACCTTTTAAAATTTCCAAGAATGGAGGCGATAAAAAGTGAGTTAACTTAATAAAAAAGTAGGATTTCTGGTGAGGGATAGAATAACTCTGAGCATACAATAAAAAAATATTGTGGTCTTCAACGTGAGCACTTTTTTTGCCTCCAGCCAAAAGTCTAACTGTTACTAATGTGTAGATTAAATAAACATACAATGTGAGGTACATTCACTAATGTTTCCTAACCAGGCTCTGACATCACCTACATGTAGCAGAG
>JAVQKC010194575.1:0-17556 GCA_036025475.1 Philypnodon macrostomus | reverse complement strand
GAAGCGTTCCCAGTCACAGAATTTCAGAGTTGAAGCGTTCCAGTCGTCAGTGACAGAATCTCAGAGTTGAAGCGTTCCCAGTCACAGAATTTCAGAGTTGAAGCGTTACAGTCGTCAGTGACCGAATCAGAGTTGAAGCGTTCCCAGTCGTCAGTGACAGAATTTCAGAGTTGAAGCTTTTCCAGTCGTCAGTGACAGAATCTCAGAGTTGAAGCGTTTCCAGTCGTCAGTGACAGAATCTCAGAGTTGAAGCGTTCCCAGTCATCAGTGACAGAATCTCAGAGTTGAAGCGTTCCAGTCGTCAGTGACAGAATCTCAGAGTTGAAGCGTTCCAGTAGTCAGTGACAGATACTCAGAGTTGAAGTGTTCCAGTCATTAATTTGGAAATAAACAAATCTATGACGTTAACAGCTTCATTTAGCAGTTAGCAGGATTAGAAACAACAGGGATTTTAGAACATTTTGTAACTGCTGATGCTAAACTACACCACAGCAGCATGCCAGTGTTGACAGAAGTGAATGGCTCATATCAAATTAAAACGAGTTCATTGAATATTATACGTGTTATTTTCTTATACAACAGGGTGCTGCCATGTTGGATTTCCCACGGCAAGGTTCATTCCAGTTGATTATTATATCTCGGGACTCAGAGTACAACTGGAACGCACAATTATGCAGCAGCCAGCATCATTTCCATAACAAGCAAGAAAATTGCATTTTGAGAAACAGCAGGGATGTCATACAAATGTTCCAATGCATTTCAAATATTTGCTGAATGCATCCTCTAGTATCTTTAACCCCCACTCCCGTGTTAATCGTATGTGCAAGTACACAACAATGCTTGGTAGCAAATCTTTTCACGCTGTCAGCAACAAGCCCTCATTAGCATTCATTACAGAGATTAGAGCTGTTTTCTCCAGGATCCAAAAGGTCCCATCTGCACCACTTTGCCCCTCCATCTCGTGCCATCGTGAGCTCCTCCATATGCAGGAGCAGATAGTCATTGTAGCTGACACACTTTCAAATGGTAAGCGACAACCACCAGCATTTACCAGCCTTATCTGAGCATCTGAAAGGGTTGTGCTGAAAAGCCTTGAACTTCTGAGCATAAATAAGATAGTATATTCCTGTATCTATAATGCGTTTCATTGTCAACAAGGTCAAAACACAAGTTCAGAGGAGGAATACTAATCACAGCACTGTCAATGTGGAGTGACTGAGGTCATTCCCCATTTCATTCGGTTTGTCACACTGAAATGCCTCAAAAAAAAAAAAAAAAAAAAAATACAGGTGGGTAGTACTCAGTTACATTTACTTGAGTAATTTTAAATATATTGTGCTCCATAGAGTAGCTTTACAGTACAATACTTTTTAATATTAATTTGAACAGACCACTTCTGGAGGTCAGCAAAAGACTACACCAGGGACCTTTATGAATAACAGTACAATTGTTAACCAATTCAATCATACTCTCAAAGTCAAGTTCATTCAAAGTCTGACTACTGTTGTAGACTCTGACCTCATGGACCTGACTGATTAAGGTCCAGGAGATATTCAGGTGCACACAGTATAAACAAGGACTGGGCCACTCACTGATGAATAATGCATGTTCTTTTGCAAGACATTAAACATGTTTTTCTGACTGTTGAGTCAAACCAGAATTAGTGTGTTTAAAATAAATGATTGGCATTGTGGAAACAAAACAGTCCAAGTACATGAGGATGTAGCACTACGAACAGAAAATGGAGGGGGAAAAAAAAAATGTGATTCATATTTGCTACGGGCCACATATAAAAGTCTCCCCTGAGCACATATCCTGAGACAGAACCAGTGGAAAGTTGACAGTGTATGTGACTTGTTAGCACATGGATGCCCAGCAGGCCTGCTTCACCCGTCAACAACACTCTGCCACTCTGACACTACTAATGCGACACGAGTTTCTCAGTCTTCATAAATGTATTATTTTTTTCTATTTATGCCTTTATTTAGCCAGGTAAGTCAAATAAAGAACACTCTCATTTACAATGATGACCTAAAGCAGCAAGAGAGGCAGATACAAACAAAAATATCAGGGTAAAATACAATATACAAACATACAAGAATAAAGAATACATGAATTTGTTGAAACGGAGCACATCATAAAAACAGGGTAAATGTCTAAAAACTAGCACAATGAGCTTTGATAGTGTTTAATGAGTTCTTAAAAAGAGAAGTTATATGAATGAACTCAAATGTGAGCCCAAAGGAGGTGCATGCTTTTGGGATGAGGATGTAAATGAAACACTGGATAACTGTTGAGTTGTTCGTCAACATAAAAGGTGAGGTCTTTGGCGAAAATTCATACTGTCTTCTTAAGTTTAACTGTTTTTAAGGTTAACAGCTTCTGACGATGACTACAGGAAGTAATCGAAACATGTAAAGCAGGTAAACAAAGCTCTCGGTCTCACAAAAAGAACCTTAAAAACAGATAAAAGGTGAGGTGTTTGATGAAATGAACTTCCTGTTCTCACTGACCTAGTTCAGTCTCTGAGGGACATCTGAGCTCTAAGCCCACAGGTCGATCCTGTAAAAATAAAAATGATACCCCTGCCGTTGTCTGCACACTAGTGATAAGGCATCAAAGTTTGTTTCTCCAGTTTAGCCTTGTTTAGTTTAATTCAATATCGTTATCAAATCCTGACTGTTTTCTCATACTGTGCAGCTCTAATTGTACTGCATTTTCATATCTGCAATCTGTGAAGCCTAACAAGGTTCAGACTGTGCTCTGACATTTTCAAAATTCATTTAGATTCTGAGAAAAATAGAAAGATGAGCCTTAAGCGAATGTTCAGAAACAGCTGGGGCACTGCTGCACCAAACAGTATTAAAATCTTCTCAATTTGTAATTGTCCCTGTGATTCAAAAAATAAAATAAAGTCTGTAATTAACAGAAGTTTGGTAATCTAATAAATGTATAACACAAAACTGGTCAAATGAAACTAAAGACTACAGTAGACGGGCACACCCTGGACAGTGGCAAGTCAATTGAATTTAAAGCTCAATTTAACTCAGTATGCCTAGTTTATACAGCTACTCTGCATGAGATAAACAGTGGTGGTAAACAGTGAATGAGTGAGAATTGAGTAAGGTGATGTGAAAATGATGCAGCTAGAAAGTCGGATTGATTGTTTTATTTTGAACATAAATAAATGTGTCACTATCCACACTATGCTGCCTCACAGAGTAAGATAGTCCACACACTATGATCAAATAAATAGATTCTCCTGAAGTGCCCCACTGCAGCCAACTTAAAAACCCATGTGAAGGACAGTGAGAAAGACAGGCGACCAAAACCCTCTGAATCATCCAATGAGCAGAAGCCCCGAGCCACAAGATGATGCACTTATGGTAGAAGTTGTCATATGTGGTATTCTTGCATCCACTGAATGAGCCAATGTGATGCTCCAAACATTCAGAGAAAAACTCAAAATTATGTTTTTTACACTTTCTAGAAAGCTAACTGATGACTAATCAGTGAGTTCACACCTGTGGTTGTTACCTAATCAGATCCTTCCTTCAGAGGATGCCCCTTTAGAGACACTACCTCCCAAGCCAGGGATAGAGTCCAGCAGAGGTGGGTAGAATAAACAAGAGTACTGTTACTTCAAAATAAAATGACTCAAGTAAAAGTAAATAGTACTCATCCCAATAGTTACTCGAGTAAAAAAAAAAAAGTGCTCAAGTACTGAGTAACTGTTTAAACATAATGTCAGATTTGTCTAGATTATTTTGTTAATGTGCCTTAATTTTTTGTTATTTTTTTATTTGTCACAAGTAATATTTTCACATAAAGCTAATCTTAAATAGGTGGGTAAAAGTACTTTATATAAATTCCCAAATGTTACTCAAGAGTAGAAGTAAAAGTATTGCAGTAAAGCTACTCTAGGATTAATGTAACTGAGTACTCTCTAACTCCATAGAAAATGAATGTGCATTTACAAAATTTCTTTGTTTTAGGTCAACAAATGTACTCCACAGTAGTTTAGCATTTAGCTCAGGTTTTAATGTAGACCGTTTAAAATATATTGAATGCCTAAGAACATTTTCTTCACATTTTACACATATGCCTCTTGACAGCAATCTGTAAATGTCAGCCATTGGTGGCAGGGAATCTGAGTAATTTGACTGGCAAGTGGAGCCAAATAAGGCTACGAGATGACGCACCCGTTTTGTGGGTCAGACCTCGACGGGCCTCAGTGCAACCACAACGCAACATCAACTTGAAGGAAATATTTAGGTCACTAACTGATGTGTTGTGTTAAAACATGCGTTTACCTAGCATACACAGCACAGAGCGCTCTCATGATTCGAACAACCCTTTGTGTTCACATTTATCATGACAGCACTGTTGGAAGGGTTTACAAAGGAACAAGAATGTTATGTAAATGTAATGCTTTGAGTTAAACAGAAAAATGTAATAAAGGTGGCATCAAAGTGTAGGAGGCATAATATGTAGTGACTAACACACTCGCACAGACAAGAGCACTCGTAACATTTGGGCCACTCTTTGTTGTGGATCAATTATAGGAGGCTTTATAATGGGTAAGCATGCTTGTATTGTGTCTGCAGTGGGATCATCATTACAGTTCACTTCAGTGAAGAGGAGCAGTAGCACAGTATTATATACACAGTCAAGTCAGGCAGGAGCATTTAAAGGCCATGATTGACTTCATATAACTCACGTATAGCTTATGATAAATAGAACATTAATAATTGCATTTCAGATGACATCAGTATCAGCCTATTCCAACCATCACTTTATTTTTCACCCTTAAAACCCTAAAGTATATTGGCAGTCTATATCACAAACAAATGAGGCTAATGAGTTACTTTGGCACAACCAGAGAAGCTTGACAGATTTGAGATTTGAGATTAACTGACAGCTTTAAGGCGGTTTATCGTCGGCCATGAAGAAAATGACTAATATTACACCTGTAGGTAGAACCACAAGAGGGAAAATTATTCACATAAAACCCACACAGTTTCAACAGAACCACTTTCAATTCATTTCTGACCGCCCTCCTTTCTTTCTGCATAATTTCCTTCAGACAGTGCCCCCAAAAAAGTGGGATTATAGCTATGACGGATCCAGTGGGACGGGCCATGATTGATCAGCCAACTGCTGTACTTTGGATTTTGATCCCAATGCAGACTGACGGGCCATCTGACTGCTACTGACTCACATGTGCACACAGACGTATCAAAGTAAGCCTATGGTTCTATTTCCAAATAGAGAAAATGAAAGTGACTGAGTTTCTTCACAGTTGCAGCACAACCCGCCATTTAAGTCCCTACAGACTTATTTGTCAGACTTAAGAAGTTGTTTATAGCACATCTCTTCAAGCTTCCTAAAGATGCCAACACACAAGCATCCCTGCGGTTACCATCTTTGATATTTGGAGGGATTCAAAAAGCTAAACTCGCTGTGGGACGCCAACATGTAAAACAGTTAGAGGCTCAAATCTTCTCCCCATCTTAATTTTCAAACATTTGGAAGTGAGCAAGTCCCAGAGCTGTACTTGTCTCTTGTGAGCACGTCTGAGCTCAGAGGAACTGTCTAAACTATAAACGAGATCAATATGTTGTCGTTGGTCTACCACTGTATGCTACTGCACATTCATACACCAATTCAAACATACATGTCATGTGGAATCTCCCGCCTCTATCCATGTTCCTCCTCTGGTGTTGCCTCCTTTGGATAGCTCCACCCCTAAGGTTACACTTAGAGGTTCAGCTCACCTGCCTTCCTTATATTCTACCCAGAAGTTGACCTGATGGAGTGGCGCTCCTTGTATGACTCAAAGAGTGTGTACATGACATTGAGTAGACCTGATCTTCATTCATCTGGATGCCCCCTTCCACCATCTCCTCATTCACTTGGCAGGTTGGCCCCTAAACCTGCTGCATCCACACACACATATTGAGCTCTCAGCACAAGGACCTGATCCATCAGTCCTGGACACATCTATAGCCTGTCGGTCCTGGGAGTAGATCCCTATATCATGTGGTTCTCCCTAAGGTTTCTCTTTTTCCAATAGATCAATAGATTTTTTTTGTTGAGTTTTTCACTTGCCGTGACGGAGGGTCTAAGGACAGGGGATGTTCTGGGACAGTCCTTTTTTTGTTTGTGTGTTTGATTGTCTACTTTATTAATGTTTGCATTGACCTTGTTTATTGTTTACATACATCTCTTTCTGTGAAGCCCTCTGAGGCAACTGTGTTGTAATATAGGGCTACACAAATAGAATTCAAATTTTTCTTATCTAATAACATTAATACTTCCCTTCCTGCATTTTAGGGTGAAGTTTTTAATATAATTAACAGTGCTGGGGAATGTTACTTTTGAAAGTCAGCGAGCACAATCAGAGAGCAGGAAACATGAAGGGAACCGGTCAGGCACCGCGCCGTGTCCGCAGCCCCTGGAGAAGACGTCTGGCCTGATCTGATGGAACTAACACGTTACACATTCGGGAAAAAAACCCAACACTGATAATTAAGATATTTACTACCATTATTTTTTCCCTTTGTAGATAAACCACTGTCCACGCCATTCATTGTCCAGTCCACTGTCTACTGCCTATAATCCAAGTACCGAACTACAAATCCATGATAAATATTCTGCAGCAGACTTCTGTGGATAATGCCTACTCCATCTAAGCTCAAAAAGAAAAATGAGCAATAGTGCTGGTAAAAATTCACGTCAGGGCCCATGATTAGATTTCTAACCTGATTCTTTTGGTTTCTCTTGTTGTCGCAGTGGGCCAAAAGTTACTTCAGTCTTGTTTGTGTTTACCTGGAGAAAGTTGTTTTGCATCCATACATTAATCCGTTTAATGCAGTGAATCCACCGACCCATATTCCCCTGATGTTAGTGAGATGGAGCTGCATAGCTGTGGTAGGATACATTATTGCTGCGTATTAACTGGCCTAGAGGCAGTATGTAAAGGCTGCCGAAAACCCAACTAGAGCCGTCTTAAATATGTTGTTAACTAACTACATATTAATGCACAAATACACACTGCTTTATCAACTTCTATCCGTTTGAGTGCTTCTACCTTGGCAGAGCTACCAAAGTTATTTTGATGAGGTATTCAAGTGAAGCCAGACTAGCATGGGCAGACCTTGGTCATGGAAGAATCTGGCCGTTATAGTTGGGAGGAAGATGATCTAGAGTTACACTTTCCACAACATTCCATAAACTCAAATACATTTTATATTCTGTAGAAGTCTCTTTCATTTGCATATTGCCCGTTGTGTGTGATTTGCATACTCGTTCACACCTGAAATGTGCCATCACGTCTCACTGCATACATGTTAAAATACACTGCATAAAACGAGTATGTCTTTAACAGTTAGAGACACTCGTTTTATTGATTTTATGGTTGGGTCAAACAGGTACTTAAAAACAAGAAGCACACCGGAGTCTGGATGACTTAGTGTCTTTTTTATTCTCCTTGGACAGATTTATTCTCCTTGGACAGGATTTGAACTGAATTAAAACCACACAAACAAGGATATTCTTTCAAATGCCTCAAAAGCACTGAACTACTGAGCCTGAAGAAGTGTGCACAGCCCCGAGATACAAGCCTAAAAATCTGTTCAGAAGAGAGTGTGTTGAAAAGACAAGAGCCATCAAGTCCAGCGGTAGCATTGTGCCTGAATCACAATACAGATAAGAGCTCACAGAAATGGGGGCCTAATAATAGTCAGCAGGATGGCATCTGTGCAGCCAGAGGCAAACATGATAAACAATAGAAAGAGCTCTTTCTGGGTCTTTTTTTAGGATTATGTCCTGAATGCACCCTTATGAAAATGTGGGGTTATAGAAGGCCAGTGGGTTATTTGTATTAAACATCATTATCCACAGATGTCACATTATTTGACATGTTTTCCTGTTGCTTGAATTGATATTACATATTCCTATAGTCACGTGTCTGCTACAAAACCTTCACTGCATCAGTAAACAACTTATGAAATACATTGACCAATTGTTACCACGCTCTTTCTGTTGCTACGGCAATATACTGTATGGAAAAAGAAATCTCAAACTGGATAAAGAGACATCAATAAGCCCCTAGTAGTCTTACATACAGTACATAGTGACAGACTAGTTATTACTCGTGGTTCAACCATCAATCCAGCATCCATGATATTGAGTGAAATCCGCATGTCCAGTCCCTTATCGTGGGCTTTTCTCCGGCTTCTCATGTATGGGTTCAGAGAAATGGTTAATCTAAAATGCCCACAGTAAAAAACATTGAGTGAAGATGCCGGTCAGTGTATGTCTCTTCCTGTGTACAGGGTTGCAACCTGTCTAAGGCCCATAGTTGCAGGGCTAATTTCAAGAGTGCATTTTTTTCCTTTTGTAATTTTACAGCATTTGCAATATTACTGTTCCAGTAAACTGCCGATGTTGCTAAATCAAAAGATTGTTAATATTGAACAGCTCAAGCCTGAAGGACAGTACAGTTAATATGCCCGGCTTCCAGCTTGTTAGAATACAGAACAGTTGCATTTTCAGGCAACAGTGAAGGTTAATGAACACATGGGACATCATTTATATTTGGCATGTGTCACATTTCCTCACCATCATCATCATGTTTTGGCCTAGTCGTGACAGAATGACACTGCAGCACATGTTTCTCACTGGGATGGAGCTCCTATGGAACGAGGCCAAGCACCTTTTCCAATTAAACATGGGCAATATGGACCGAATTATTATAACTACTCAAGCAAAAAATACATTTCAAAATAGAATTGAAGAGAATAAGCCAGATAGGGTAGTGCGTCTGCTAATGATGACTAAGTGGAAGAACATCGGCAACCAGGCTAGCAGGAGGGAGCAATTAAAGAAGCCCAGGGAGAGGTGGACAAAAGACTCACTAATAAACATTGAGCACAACTGGTCACGACACGGTTCAACAAAGAAAAAGACACACATCTGACCTGGTTTGGCGAGGTCCAGCAGGATGGGCTTGAGGACAGACTGGAGAACAAACCATGGAAATGCTCCAATGAGACCAAAAGAACAAAAATGGTTGGTTAGCCAATGTGGCATACTCTACCACAGAAGAAGAACAATCTGGCGATGAGTGTAGGAGGGCCAGGAGTGCTGAGCTTGATTGTAACAGCCTGCCCAAGGACCACACCTGCCAGCTGAAGACCATGCCTAAAAATTAAACCTAAACAAAACCACACGAGGGAGACAAACACCAGGGAAAACACTAGGAATAGCTGGTCTAGGCTGAGACCATATCGGGCTTGATGCGATGAGGCCGATATTAGCTATTTGAGCTCTCGAGCAGGTAAAAAGGTCTACCTAATAAAGTGGCCAGTAAGTGTATATGGGTCATGAGGACCACATATCATTTATTTGACATGAACTGGCTTCGGTTGTTGTTGCATTTTTCTTTGGAGCATTTTACCCTTTAGTTTTAGAGAATCTACAATACCAGATCCAGTTTATATTCATAATAATTCTTTGTTGCGCTGATAAAACAAGCTCTGATATCTGTGTGATGGTTTCATTGGAAAATCATTTTGGATTTTCTCAGCGGGAGGAGGGTCTCTTGTGGTGCCAGCCATCACAGAGGCACAAGCACACTCTGTTGTCTGTAGGTTTTGATGTTCTTCTCGGTATGTGTCAGAACAGACATCTTTGGCAGATATTTCCACAGTCAATGCCCGTCAGGTACAGATGTCCCCCAGAGACGCGGGGTATTAGTGCATGTTATCAGCAGGCACTTTGTCGGGACAGAGAAATGGGCTGAGGTGTTCCCTGTTGCTTATCTTTGGTTCCGTGCTGTTGCCTAGACCAACAAGGCAGTGCCAAGTCACAGTACGAGAGATGAACACGTGTCCCGGGGGAAATCTTGGAGGATCACAAGTCAGGCTTAAAGCTGAAGAAAAAGAATGTACGACAGACGGAGGGAGAATGTTGCAGGCAATACTTCATGTCACTGATACCGCTCTAGTTAGTCTTTAGGGGTGGACAAACATTACCCATGCGTGTCCCTAGATTTTAAATGAACACATTGATCACATAAAATGGGATGATAACAGTGGTACAGCTGATTTAATCACAGTTTTTGTTTTGTTTTTGTGCTAATTTCACCACAATTCGTACCATCATGAAGAAAAGAAAGCTCCAAACACTAGTGTCGCATGTATGATATTATCTTTAAAACATTTGCACTTTAATGTAAATAGTAAGAAAATGTAAATGGCTGAATAAATAAAGAGCTATGACAAAATGTATGCAATTTTTCAAACAAAATTAGAAATACTGTTGACTGTCCAGCTGTGTCCATACGTAATATTCATACAATAATAGCTAAAAACTTCACAAATTAATTACACAAAAAATAGCAATTGCAATTATGTTCTCATTTATATACATGTTTTGTATATTTATATAGACATAATTTGGTTTCTACTTTTTACATGATGCTCTTGAACTTTATCTCACTCATATCTCACAGAACATGACATGCATAATCGGTGAAAAATGACTGGGCTGTTGCAAAAGCATATTTGTCTATAAGTGCCATATCCAGGTAACCATTACACCATTTTCTAGAGCTCGTTTCAATCCTTATACAGAAATCACCAATTACTAACACCATTCAGCATGTTGGTACAAACCCTTTATGTTACTTTATGACAAACAGTCTCGTGCTTTGCCTCGATCAGGATGTTACTCAAACACTATTTGTCATGCTCTGCTTGCTATGTATTCACAACACCTCTCTTCTCTCTCTCCTCCTCCTGAGCTGGTCTTGTGTGTGTGCTCATTTGCATGTACTGCCATCATTGGTTGCTTGGATATTCCTCTTCAACAGGCTGCCTCATGCCGATTGGCTGAAAAGGCAAAAGAAGCATGGGAGCTCTCTCACCAAAACGGAGTATAAAGATGATGGGAGGGTTGGATGAGAGACAGACAAGGACTCAATGAGCAAATTCGAGAAGGCTCCACTAGAAACATACTACAAAGTGTCAGAAAGCATGAAAATTGAAATCTGAGCAAAGAAGAAGTCGGAGAGTTTTTACACACTTTCTTTTTTTCAACCAGTTCTTAAAGATCATCATGTCTTTAGAGGTAAAGGAGAAGACTCATGTTCGTGTGGTGTTTTTGGGAGCTGCAGGAGTGGGCAAAACCGCCCTGATTCGCCGATTTCTCCAGGACACTTTTGAGCCCAAACACCGGCGCACTGTGGAAGAGCTGCACAGCAAGGAGTATGACATTGGCGGGGTCAAAATCACAGTGGAGATCTTGGACACCAGTGGCAGCTACTCATTCCCAGCCATGCGCAAACTGTCCATCCAAAACAGTGATGCGTTTGCTTTGGTGTATGCAGTGGATGACCCTGAATCCTTAGAGGCAGTAAAAAGTCTCAGAGATGAGATTCTGGAGATCAAGGAGGATAAGTACACACCGATCGTGGTGGTGGGCAACAAAGTTGACAGGGAAGATGAGCGTCAAGTGTCCGGGGATGATGTCTTGTCTACTGTGGAGATGGATTGGAACAACAGCTATCTGGAAGCTTCGGCAAAGGAGAACGCCAATGTTGTGGAGGTGTTCAAAGAGCTCCTGCAACAAGCCAACCTGCCCAGTCGCCTCAGCCCGGCCCTACGCAGACGCAGAGAGACTTTCCCAAAAGACCCCAACTTCAGGCCACCTATGAACAAGACCAACAGCTGTATTCTGTCATAACACACAGCTAGATATGAGGAGAAATAAAGGGAGCTACTCACATCTGCTGGACAGAGGATGAGTTCAGAAAAAGCCAATGTGAAGAGCGTCACTAAGATAGAAATTTAATGATTGTGACTTTGAAGGGACTTTAATTATTACCTAATGTAATGTTGTTGCTACACAGTAAAGCTTTTTTAGATTTCAGTGGATTCAATTAACATTTCTCTGGACTGTTTGAAACTGTCATTGTTCAACTTGTGTTATTTCTAATGGTATCTGTAACAAGTCATGTTTACATTTTTGTATAAACTCTGTAAAGCATGACATCATTTTCATGTTTTTTAAATATGGTGAAATGCTAATGGCAGTTGTAAAAGCACTTTTATTTTAAAATCATTATATTATGATACGTGTAGCATTTATTTTGTATTTTTTTATCTACAAAAAAATCGCAAATTGAATTTTTTTGTTGTTTGTTATGTGGAATGTGGTAATAAATGTGCAATAAACGGCATAAGCACAAGTTAATGACGTCTCTTTTTGTCTAAATTACTGTATATCAGTCATTAAGTATGGGCATATGGGTATAAAAAACATTAAATAAAATAATAATTCTAGCTCAAGCATATAAAGTCTTATACACTTAACCCTCACTGCCTAGGAATGGTTGTGTGATTGGTGTTTGGTGGTGGTTGGAGAGGCTGTAGGTTAGTAGTAGCAGCTTACCACTACCAGAGTGTGTACAAGTCTTTTGAGTGTCCAGAAAAGCACTATATAAAACCATTATTATTATGAAATCACATTTACGTAGTAGTATGCTTTGCAGCTAACAAAACTGGAAGAAAACCTATTTCTTTGTCTTTTCAACTAGAAATAATGATCTGCAAATGTTGTCCATTTGCACAGAATATATCTTTTTTTTCTCTAGATCAATAACTACAGATGTCAATACTGTCATCTAGACATGTATTAAGTTAGGGCTGCAACTAACGGTTATTTTACTAATCAGTTAATCTGTCGACTATTTTTTTTTTTACAACATTTGAACATTAGAACCAGGTGAAGTGAAAACATTGCCCCTGAGGACTTCTGGATAGAGCATGATTACAGACAAAGGTTTTTATTCTTGAATGCAAAAATGTATTATAATTATTGCTCTACATTGGGTTGTTCTCTCAGCGAATGTTTTAGAGTCTGTATACTCTAGTTAACAATTATTCAATTACTAAATTACTAAATAAATAAATAAATTACAATAATAATCAATTACAATTAATCTGGTTAGTTGTTTCAGCTCTAATTAAGAGACAATGAACTGCATCACAGAGTTTTGAATTCAAAGATTCATATTTTGTGCAAATGGGAAACTGTTATGAAAAATGTGTTGACTGAACATCTTACAACATCCTCTAAATAAAAAAAACATGAAAAATGCATTGCCTTGTTTGAATGAATGCTACCACCTGCTGGTGCAAAAGATACACTACACCTATGTAAGTATGTTACATGGATGCCTGCATTTTACAAAAAGGATTCTGAAATCAGTTGGTAAAACAGTATTGTGCAGTTCCTCATTTAGACACTAACCTAACTGTAACATAAATTAACTATGGGGGTGGTGTCTACCCCCCTCCATCCATTAGAATAAACTTAACCTGGTATTTTTTTTAATTTGAGGAAGTGGCCCAAAACGTTTGTGGGCAGTTCCTCTTTCAGTGTGCATTTAAAACACTCTTCCGCACTTATATTCATTTGCAAAATCAGCTTCAGTCATGCAAGTGTGCTTAAGGTCTTCAGATAAAAAAAAAAACTATCATTATAGATTAGCTATATTTTGCTGGAAGTCTACTAACTGGACCCGTCTTTGCTTCTGGACTTGGTCAAAGCTCCTCAGCAGATTAAGAGCTCTGAGGCGTTTAGAACAAGTTCAGGGTCATGGACACAACCCACCAACATGAAGGTTTGAAATGTGCTAAACTGTAAGTATGTGGGGAATTGTCTGGATGCTGTTAGAGCTGAGGGTGATGCTTAGGAACTATGAAAATGTATATTCATCTTTTTGTCTGTGTAGTAGAATAAAAATAACTACAAAATGCCACATGGTCGACATTGACACAGATCTGATAGGGCATGTAGTTTACAGCTAAAATAATACTTGCAATCCCCACATTAACATATTTAGAGCTTGTGAATATTAAAATGCAAGCAGGATCGGGTCAATACCGTGATTAAGTAGATTGCATAAATGAGGCCTACAGCGAGTGAAGGTGCGTTGGTAGAAGCATTCCCAAACAAAATAAATAAATCTGCAAACATTTACGAAACTGTGAACAATGTGCCCTCTGATTCATGAAGACGATAACTAAAACTGCTACTGAAAGTTAGCTGTCAGGTGCAGACCATGGTTCTGTTCTATTCTGGTGCCAGAAATATCTTGACAGTTACTTCCACTTTCCAGAGTATAGTGTGAAATGTCTCATTGCCAGGTGTGGCACATGGTCTGCTTAGACAAAAAAATAAAACAGGTCTTTGTTTATTATAATTGCGTGTAAGATTTAATTGTAACTGAAAATCATACATAGTTAAAGAAAACGTGGTTTTACAACAGGTAATATTATAAGCAACAATAGCGGAACTGTGTTGTTAAACTCTGCATGTTGTTGGTCCGTGGTATCGATCTGGTAATGTTTGATTAGTGTAAACAGAAGAGGAATGTGATAGCAAGCGTTGCCTCAGTCGTCCACAGCGATGTTGCGGAACAAGTAGGCCATGGACTCTCCGTTGTGGATGCGTCGAATTGCCTCCGCCAGGATCATGCTGACGTCCACAGTTTTGATTTTGGGACACTGCAGCTTCTGGATCTCATGTGGAACCGTGTTGGTCACCACAACCTAAAGGCACAACAAAATAACACTCATTACATTATTGTATTCACTGTTGCCGTTCAGTGAGTGACTAAAAAAGGTGCGTCTCTAGACAGGCTCTGCTTAGCATCTGTTCCTCCTTTAGATGCATCTAACGGTCAGTGACAGATGAGTACAGCACAGTCTCGTCTAATTTCCTATTCAGCTTTTTCAATACTGTGCCCTAATAATTATGAGCTTTTATGCACCTTACAGAGCCACAAAAATAGAATTATACCTCGTCAATAGCAGACTCTTCTATTAGTCTTGGAGCCTCCGCAGACAACAGGCCGTGTGTTGCCATGATGTAAATCTTATAGGCGCCTCTCTCCTTAAGGATCTCTGCTGCTGCTACAAAGTCTTCCACATCATCAATGATGTCATCCTATATGGGAATATATAGAAATACCATCAAGACTGACAAAAACAGTATAAGAAACAGATGTTATGAAGATGTGACCACTTACAATAATGATAGCAATTCTGCCTCCCACATCTCCAACAACAGTGATTGGCGGCTTCTCCTTTGCCATCATCACTAAAAGAAAAGAGATTTTGATTGTATATATATTTTTTTAATTCAAGTCATATTGTGTGAATCAGCAAAGTGGGCTAAAACAGATTAAACAATGAATTATGTCAAAACCTGCAAAAGTCATGCAGCGCAGCTCTACCCAAACCTTGCCCAGCTACCACAAATTCATCATTTTAGATTTTCCCATAAATAATGTACATTAATGCCATCTTTAGGGCATTGTGGTGGATGAGCACGTTGGTGTAGAGCTGACCCTCCTTTAGAAACCACCAGACCAGGATTGATCATGCCACAGTAGTAATTTGAAGTCCAATGATAAAATCACAAACCCACACGTAACTCTCAAGTTAACTTTATTAATCATGAAATTTACCCCAGGCCTCATTCCATAACATTTGTCAGTTCAACAAATTGAAGCCCTGACCGTACCAACACCTTCAAACAGCAAAGCACATTGACAGGGCAGTTCCAAATCCATACCAGGCTGGCCAATGCAATCTTTACACAAGGATGTATCAATGAAGCTGCTTAATGTCAGGGCACAGTGCAAATCCAACTCAATTATTGGGCAATTATGCCAACATTCAAATAGAGTTTTTGCCACCTCAATTACTTTTGACATTCAACCAAAATGATGTCACAGTAGATTCACAATAGGGAGCAATATGTTTGAAGGCTGCATTTTCTGACTGGCCTCTCCATCCAACCGTATTTAAAAATATACTCTTAAAGAATCCTACATATCTTGCAATCATATACCAAACTGTGCAAATGTTTTAGACAAGGGTTATAAATGCAGTCAAGTAGCAATGCTTTCAAAGTGACTGAATTTGAATTGTTCTTTGGTCTTCAAAATTCAAATTAACTTTAGAGAGAAAACTTTACAGATGTCAGAAAAAAAAATTGTTAATTGTTGATCAAGATCCAGGACGTTTACAGTAACTATCCTCACCTGGTTTAGCTCCACCAACCCGATCTTGACATAACTAACCAGATTAAAACCGAAAGCTATTACGTGCATGTTTCCAAACACACCTAAAATATTTAAATATAAAAGTGTTGTGTGTGTTTATCATCATAGATCATAATCGTTCTTGATTGCCTGAATAATTAAACTGAAGCTGGAACTCATTCTGTCAACCCATGCAGAAAAGCAAACACAATCAAAAAAGAGCAAAACAGAATTCAACCACTATAGTCATACTTGGGAGCTCTATCCCAGGGAATGTGGCATGAGGTCTGCCGCCTGTGGTAGCAAAAGATACAATTATAAAACAAGTATTAAGGCAAAGAAACATTGTAAATTGTCCTCCGAAAAGCTGGAAGACAGCTGAAATAAAACAGTATAATTAGAGCTGTTGTAGGGAACTGGGTGAAAGGAGGTGGAAAATACATTTGTCTACGTGAGAAGAATTCACTGAGTTGATGCAGTAGAGATTGGGTTATATGCAATTTAGCTTTAGTGTGTGTGAATCATTCTATACACTACGTTTTAAAATAGGCCAGAAGTAATGCCAGCGTGTCATATATTGATACTGATATTGTGACAAAGCAAAGATTAAAAAGGAGCTGTGTAAATGTGTCTCACCGGGCAGCTCGAGGCCAGTGTGTCCCGTGCTGGTGCGGGACAGGGGGGGAGATTGTCGCCCGTCAGCCATGTCAGACTCTGACTCATGGGCCTCTCCATGCATCACTGCCAGTCCCAATCTCAGCCTCTCAGCATATGACTGAGCTCTGAGACACAAACACGCATAGATGAAGATAGATGTCAAGTAATCTGACAAATATATACAACAGGGTGCACTCAGTACTGAGAAAATATGATTGTAGTTGGCTGTGGAATATAAAAAAGGTTATGTTGAAAGAGTCTCTTTATGATTTTATTTGTCAACAAAATGGGTTCATCTGCCGGAGTATCTATATAGCTCTACATCTATATATCTATCTCCATGTGTGAGCCATTTCAAACTGCAGCAGAGACTAGGCTTGAGTCTTACCTCTTCGCAGCAGAAGGAGATTTGGCAACAATAACGGCATTCCTGTAGTCGGGGATCTATGAAAAAAGAACACAATTTTAGACTACCGTATTTTCCGCACTATAGGGCGCACTGGATTATAAGGCGCACTGTCAATGGTCTATTTTCAAACTTTTCAGTCAAATTTTATTAAATGCGTTCACAATAACTCTCAACATTGTTCAAACGTTAATGGTATATTCACAATAACGTTCAACCTTGTTCAGTTGTAACACGTAAAAATTATATGACCATTTAGGGGTCATATATAAACACTAATAATACACTACTAATATTACGGTGAAGCATAGTACCGGTATGTATTACTCCGCGACGCTCCTGACTCCCGGAGCTTTGTAGTTTACCAAAG
>JAVQKC010194559.1:0-13396 GCA_036025475.1 Philypnodon macrostomus | reverse complement strand
AGGGTCTGGAACAGTCTCCCTGAAGATGTTAGACTGGCCTCTACTCTTACAATGTTTAAGTCCAGGCTGAAACTGTTCTGTTTAGCTGTGCATATGACACTGAATGTGGTTCTTATCTTCAAACTTTTGATTTTTAATTTTAATTAATCTTATTGTTGTGTTTTTAATTGTATTATGTTCTTTAACTCTTTTCTGTAAAGCACCTTGAATTGCCTTGTGTATGAATTGTGCTATACAAATAAACTTGCCTTGCCTAATGTTTTATTACTGCTAAATAGTGTGCAGTTATTATAGTGTAAAAAAAACTGGCTATTGCTTTTCTTAGAAATATGAACCAGACAGGTGTGTATAGTGCCTTAATACATGGGAAATAACTATAGAGATAGCAATATAACTGATTGATTCACAGCGTTAGGGACATTCATCACTGCCAGAGCTCACAGAACCTCTTCACCTTGTGCAGCCGCTGTGTGAATGTGTCCGTCATATCTGCGATGCACATTGAGACCTGTGTGTCTTATCACTGTCTAAGTGCAGTTTGTGGCTGTGAACCGATCAAGAGTCTGTTGTGTGTCTTTGTCACGGCGGATCTGCTCTGATAACAGCCAACAGCTTCATTTGTCACCCACTTCAGCCTCAAGTGTCGTAACAGAGTCCCACTGCAGGCCTTTGAAATGGTTTGTTACCACACATATACATGTTATGTCAACCAATCAACACTCCCTACTTTAGACAGTTTGGTTTGGTTCACCACAATCCAAGATGGCTGCAGCAAGAAGTAGTGTCTGTTTACTCTGTGACTTTAGAGCCCAGTGTGGGCTCATGTGTTGTTGAAATGTAAGTTTTTTGGAACGTCATTTTGGTCGGAATTTGAAAGACTTTTGTAATTGCAATATCAGAAGCAGAGGTGGGTAGAAATGTTTTATAATAGTAGTAATAATAGTAATAGTACCTTTTGAATAATGTGCACTTCTAAAAGTAGTTTTACTGCCCTATACGTACTACTTTTACTTCAGTAGTATTATTTTGAAGTAACATTACTCTTACTGAGTATCTCTATATGTTATCTATATATAGCTATAAAATGTATTTGTAATAATTTTGTATTCTTATTTAGTCTGATTACAACTAAATAACATCTGACATTTCTCTTACTTGAGTAATATTATTATCAATTGTAGTATTCTTACTTGGTTTGGTTTGATGGCTTAAATTTCTCTTTTTCTCCTTGGAGTACATTCTCTTGGCCGAGTCATTTCTTTTCAGCCTTTAGTGGTTGCACTGGCATCACTGCAACCTTCAAAGGAACCTCAAGTTTTGACATCCTCTCAAGCCTTCCACACAATGTTAAATGTATGAACTCCTCCATGCATATGTAGAAGATTCTTCCTTCCTCAGGAGCAATTTTCTGTTTTCTTGGCCTCCGCAATGACTACAACAATTCTTTTATTATGGGGGTCGTCTGTTGCCTTTTCTGTATGTCTTTGTGTGGGATTTTTGAGATCCAGTTCCTCTCGAGATGAAAAGAGAAACCGCATAGGAAGAGCCAGTGTGTGTGTGTGAATAAAAGCGGGTCGTATTTACATGGCTAAAGTTCATTGCTGGGCTTTGAAGTGGGGAGTATCAGTGTCTTGTAAAAACACTGGGAGGAACGGGGGCAGTTGAAAGTGTGTGAGTTTGTGGAGGAAAAAGCACAACACAGCCTGAGATAAAACCATTAATAACATGTTTATCACAGAGCTCTCTATCTGCCATCATCTCCTCCTCATTCTCCCTCCATTCTTCTTAATAGCTTTCTTTCACTAGCCGTCTCCTAGTGGTGGGATTGCAGGGCCTCGTGGCTCCAGCAGTGCTCATAAATTTGATAATAATGTGTTATATTAATGTGATGTTAGTGTTGGTTATCTGCAGAGGTCTGTGTGTGAGCCAGGCCTGTCTTCACCTTTATCTAGCTGAGCACTAATAGTAAGAGACACGAGTCTGCAAAGAAACATTTTTTAGAACATTTTAGAACTTTTTAGAACTTTTTACTATTAATAAAAAACTTTAGCTTAAACAAAAACTGGTTGTTGTCCCATACCATTCTAAATGGACTGCAGAGAGTGAGATAAAGGTCAGAGACAGACAGTGCATGGGGAGCCCGCTCCATCGCCACTGTGTCCAAACGAGCTGGTATCTGTAGATAAACCGTTCTGGTTCTTCTCAGCTCACAGGGAGGAGACATGCCTCTTACATGGCGTGGCCTTGTGAGTGTGATATGTGTGCATTAATTACACCCACAGGGACCGATACGGGCATTGTAACACATGGAGAGGCAGAGGTTTGAACCAATGTACTTCAATAATTACAATTTTACCAAACTGCAGGGTGTGAGCTCAGCTACTGTGTGTTGGATGGTCACCTCCCTGCACTTCAATGTTGGAGAAAGGCTTTCATTGTTTGTTTGTGGTTGTTTTAGTGAGCTTTCCTCCATTAATGTCGACGAGGCTATTCAGAACTGTGGCCATATGGGTCTCTCTAAATAAATATGTCTTGGTAAATATTAGACTTAATTTGGTAAATTAGCATTATAAAAGGCAATATTCTTTGCCAGTTTTCCTTGTTCTCTGTATGGTTAAGCCTGTATGGTTAAGGTTGCTGTGGAATGACAAATCAAAAGAACAATCAGGTAGGACTTAAAAAGTGCCAAATACAGAGGGCCCATGTTCACCTTGAGCCCCCAAACCACGAGTTAGCAAAGCTGTAAAAAGACTCCTACCAAGCCGGACTTGTGGAACATCTGATGGATATTGCCAAAGACTTGTATCATTTATATAATTTTTTTTATTCTAAAACAAAAAAAAATAACTATAGAACAGTCATACTTTTGGCTGATGCCCACACATTCAGAGACACTGCACTTCTGCTCAAATATCCAACCGCACACACATTTCAATGACTTCACTTAATATAAAACACCATTTCAGAGTCAGCCCAAATGATTGCTTGGCTGCTACTGTCACATGACCGACCACCTTCTAAGCCCGTGACTTACTTCAGATCCGCAGTCATAACTTTACTAACCACTGTCATTGACAACATTCAAAAGGTCCATTTCCAACTCTTTCAGGGGCTTGATTTTCACTGACTCATTGCTAACACTTTGTGGGGTTAAGGCCAGGAAAATAGTCATAGGCTGAAGTTTCATCCAGCCTTTTCAGAATGTGATTTGGATAAAAAGGTCAAAGTTATTATGACCCGGCTTCTGCTGTTATAAATGAACTAAGTACCTTTTAGTGGTACCAAAACAGCGGGGACTGGTGTTGCAATTTATGATCTTTATAACTTTTAACTGCTAGGTGAAAGAAAGCCAGTGTGACCAGGGGACCCAAAATTGGCACAGAATTTGTAGTTATTATTATTTTTGATTAATATTTTGCATCAATATTTATGGACCATATATCCAAAACGCAATTTGTATTTGAGGCAGTGGGAGGTCTTGGTATACTTGCTCTTCTATGTGAACTGTGTCTCATTAAATGTGTGTGGCTGAAGCTAAGGCTGCTTTTATCATCACTGCTCTCTTCAAAACCTAATGATGTCATGGCCCTCGCTGGTGCCAGACCAACATACCCATTTCACATCATTAGATGAGGTTTGTCCACTTTAAGAAATCAGCATTTGATTTTAATTCTTGATTTGATTGTGTGTCGTCCACACAATGGCGCAGTGGGTAGGCGCTCGCCCTTCAACCAGAGGGTCGGTGGTTTGAGTCCCCGTCCAAGCACACACTGTCGTTGTGTTCCTGGGCAAGACACTTAACCCACATTGCCAATGAATGTCAGGTGTGGCTGAGGAGTGAATGAATAATACAAAAAAAAAATATATATATATATATGTAAGTGCTTTGAGAAAGCCCTGGGCATTGTAAAGTGTGATATAAATCCATTATTATTAACAGATTTTGGGGGGGGGGCTTTTTGTGTTTATTGGACAGGACAGTGGACATGTGACAGGAAAGAGCAGAGTTAGACATTTTGAAGATTTTTTACATTTTTGTCCAATTGTCTATCTTTCATCAACACCACACTACACAGATTGAACACTGAAAGTTCACTAAATGAAGAAGTTTGCAAGAAAAAAAAATAAGACATTTTAATTTTAACGGACTGCCTCAAACACCCAGGACATATTTGATGTATTATATTATGTACCACATGTAAGCATTCAAAAAAGCCAGCGCTGAAGTCAGTATCTGTCAGATGAAATAAACCAGACGTACAGAAACAGAAAACCCTCACAAACCACTTTACATGAACAGCGTTACAAAGTGCCAAACTCATATTTCATACTTTGTCCTGAAGCTGCCCAATCAAACTGATAACAATGACCCCCAAAACAGAGCTCATCCATCATGGCCGCTCGAATCATTGACATTTCCTCTCCCACTCAGAGAGGATAACAGCTGAGACACCCCATACATATATGGACAAAGGCTGCACCATTCTAGAAAGACATGCACAATGGTGGTCGCCTCGTTCAAAGAAGGGCCTTTCTGTGTGGGGTTTGTATGTTCTCCCCGTGTCTGGATGGGTTTCTCCAGGTACTTAATGGTTTTACCCATTAACCTAAAACATGCACGAGGCTAATCCTCCAGCTATAGGTACATCCTGAACAAAATCCTAGCTCAATATCTCGAGATGGGTCCATGGACGCTGCACACTGCTACTGAAAGGGTGCCCCAGCATCATGGGTCAAATGCAGACCCTATCCATAAAAACTATGTTGAGTATTGTCATAATGATGGTATTTGGTTTGCTTTTTGACTTTTTTCCAACTAAATGTAAAGACAAAATTAGGTGTAAATAAAAACTTCAGGGGTAGACCAGAACTTTACTAGCCCCAAACCAAGACTATTGGCCGCAACACAGTTTGGATTTGATTAGACTATTTTTAAAGAAGGCCTATCATGCTTTTGGGGGGTATTTAGTAATCATTTAGGACATATGAGGCTTATTATCTTACATTTTGTTCTCAGCAATTAGCAAAAACAGCTTACTGACCTTATGCTTACAAAGGAGGAGCAATGACAAAAACTGAGCTGATTCAAAGTTGTGCGCTGATGATGATGATGTGTGCAAACGTAATGGTGAATGGAGAATTCTTTAACATTCTTTCCACTTTTAACACGTGTTGTGAACTTATAGCGGGCAGAGGTTAAGTGTTCTAGCATAGCCATAAAGATGTAACAAGTGCATCTGCCAGGTGTGTGTCTATGTCCCAATACTACATTCATTCATTCATTTTCTTCCGCTTGTCCGAAACCGGGTCGCGGAGGCAGCAGTCTAAGCAGGGAACTCCCGCCTTCGACCACCCGATCCACATTGCACCATGGTACCTCCCGCGGGTGGTGGGTCCACGGGAGGGCCTGACAGCGTGTGCACGGGCGGGGACTCGAACCACTGACCCTCCGGTTGAAGGGCGAGCATGTACCCACTGTACAGGTATTTCAAGTGCAGGAATTTTATTATCAGTATCGAAAACAAACATTCTTCTGCGATTGTTTTCCTAAACGTATAGAATGGACAGATTAGCTGCACACTTGACTCATGCTATTCCTATAGAGACAGACAGTTCCACACAGACCTATAAGTGTCTGTGCTTATGCTTTAAATCATACAGAGGTCTTGAAGTGGAGATAGTGTCAGCAGCTAAATGAAGACCTGGCAAAGAAGAGAATGTATCTTTTAACAATTGAAATTTCAGACCTCTGCCCCATCTCCAAAATACCTGTTTTTGAGGTATTCTGATTCTTTGCAAGACACTGTAACACATCTTTATATGTTGGCAAAGTGAATGCACACAGCAGAAATGTTGCAGCCATATCACGCTGGATTCAAACCACCAACTCTCTGGTTATAGGATGGTCGCTTCAGCACTGAGCCACTGCTGCCCCAAATAAAAGATATCTACAGTTTCAGCACTATAGGTCCACAAAACCAATTCGACCCCCCTATTTTTATCAAAAGAATGTTATAAAATTTGCCCGGCCAAATCACCACTCCACATATTTAGCCCAATGGTTGTTAAACACCTACTATGATGCCAGCGGTTCTGGATGCGAAGTGTTGTAACTATAATCATCTTTACTGAGGTGATGATGCATGAAGAGAAATGCACTCACGTTTGGTTGAGTTCTGTGGAAATAAACAGTTTTGGGAGTTGACACCAGTACAAAGTGGAAATCATCACTTTGACTCTAGGCACTATTAAGTCATTCCACCGGCCTCCAATAAACCATTATATGCGTGGAGCATAATAATTGCTTCCTCGCCTGGTCGGGATATGCCCAAAAGTGCTGACAATCAGAATAGACTTTGGGTTTATTTTCTTCTCCCTTCGGTTAAACATAAAACATGAATGCCACTCACGGGCCTCCATTTTGATTGTTTCCTTCCACGTCGCTTCAAAAAGTTTTCATGTGAAGCTTTATGTCGACTGTGGTCTAAGGCTTTGGTTATTTTTGAAAGCAAATGTGAAGGAAATATCCCAAACATTTTAACGGACTTCGCTTCAAAGAGAGACGAATTTAATTAACTAAACGGGGCCGAGATCGGGCTGGTGAGCATGGTTTTCTTACAGGCTCTTTTCTGAAAAACGCCAACTCAAGATCACATTTAGTAGTCATCAAGTCTGCAAATCACCGCAGCAGTTTATTTAAGTACACCATTAGGTTGATGTTAAAGAAATCGTTAAACATGTGTAGCAAACAATGTGAAGACAAGTCACGCATGATGTTATTCAAGCGCATGTACAATTTGGTTTTGATCGCAATGCTCTGTTTATCAAATGGCAACCACAACCCACACAGTGGCATTTAAAGCTAATGTTAGCAATAGCAATGGTATGTCTGATTGAAATCTGCAGACTCCACTTAATAGTAAATAGCTCAGGTCTCACTTGTCCATGTTGATAATGAGAACAATAAATCTGCTTCCTCTAGGTATAAGTGAAATCAAGTGTGAAACATGCAAAAGAGGAGTAATATTTTAACAAAGACTGGTTGATAGGGCTCAGTTTGCAGACCATGCAGCCCATATTCACTACTCATAATTCAATTCCTCCAGATTTTGCAAAAAAATAAAAACCCTTCTCTCTACAAAAGAACCGTGATACATGCATTACGTGAACAATGGATAACCACCATTGAAATCGTATTCCATGCACAAAAATATAAAATAGTCATCTTTTTTGTTGACATGCTTAATTAGAAGTCCAATATAATATGTGTTTGCAGAGTAATACCAGTTTGCCCGCTAATAATGGATGACCAGTTGCATACTTGTACTTGCTGACATGCAATTAAGAAGAGTAATATCAACTCTATAGAATGTGCATGTGATCTACATTATGTAATAGAAGGGCGGTGTTATTGCTGGCAAAGCTATACAAACATGGGCAATGCAAAAGGATACAGAATATAGATAATAAGGTCAATGCACTATCAATATACCAGACTTCAAACTTCTTTCAGTCTTTCAAACAACCCTCACTGTCTTATCAGCATAAGGCAGAGCTCCACCTTGGGGCCATTATGAGGACTACAACATGTCATATTTGCAAAGAGGAAACATCAGCTTAGAGGAAGAAGTGGAATAGAGAGATCCAGCTGCGGATAAGAGGGGCTCCTCGCAATGAAAGGGGTGTAAGGTCAGATAGAGTGACAGGCTGTACGTGTGATGTCTTCATTGGACCGTGGCTGCACCGTCCGAGTGTGTGGAGATTTTAACAGAGCATGGATCACAATTACTGTTCCTCCGAGAGCGCCACTCACACATCTGCTTTGTTCCTCCGAGCCGCAGCTGAAATTCCCATCAGAATTTTAAAGGCCTATTATCATCATTGCTGCCTTTCTGGAGTTTCCCCCCTTTTTGTTCATTATAACAAGCACAATGTGTAGACAATATAAGAGCCACAACTTTGTATTTATATTAAAGTATGCTTTAACTGGGCGAGCCTTATGTCTGTGTTGGTTCAGAAAATGGACAGACAGATTATAAGTTACATTAATGTGCTGTTAAAGTAAGTCAAGCAAAATACAGCCAAAAGATAATGGCAGAACGTTTTTAGGACTTTGGAAGATGTTAAAACTCTGCCCTGTAAAACTGAAACCTTTTGGAGATAATTTGCCAATAACCAAATAACCAGTAAATATGTTTGCTGGTTATTGTAGAAATTCTTAGTTGGAGTATTTTTGAGTTACAGCAAGAGAGAACATTAAATCTTTTGCAATTAACACTAATCTAAATGTTTACATTGATATCATTAGCAGTCTGAAAAAAGATGCTGATGTGTTATTGTTTTGATATGTATTACTTTGTTTTGTTATATATATTTTGATTGTGCTCCATGCAGGTTTATGAGGAAATAAAACATTTTTAATTTTATTTAACCTTTATTTTTCCAGAAAAAAACAAAACATTGAGATTAATAATCTCTTTTTCAAGGATGTCCTGGCCAAAATGAAGAGCAACACTAAGTTCTGAGTGAAATAAATGTGAAAAGAATGAAATACACTTATTATAGTGCTTACTATTTGTTGATCATTTTTTTTATAGATTATAAAAGAATTAAATTATATAATCTGAGCATAGCCTTGCTACATAAGGATAGTATACTGGAGATTGAACTCACTGCTACCCACTACAGAGGCTATACTCATCATGTACATAAGTGAATTGAGCACAGTCTATTAGATGTATATAAAGAATGCTTTTGAAGGTACAGTTTCGTGTTGTGCCACCAGTGCATTCTGTGCCTTGGCAGACCAACACAGAGTGGTGCATTAGTCCGCTGTGTTAACGACTATAGCAGAGGCTGTATAAATTGGTGACAAAAGGACACACACATGCCCCTTTGGGGTTAGCATCTTGCTATCTCATTACATTAACCTCTCGGACAGTGGCCTTTTCACACCCAGCACCACCTAGTGAGCACCATGCCCCCCACATTGGAAAATCAATATCATCACAACAGCATATACACTATTCTCAAAGGCATGTGGACAACTATATTTCACAAGTTTGATGAGTTTCTGACATTTCTATCAACTCACGGTCATGTACTTTGCTCTAAATATCATAGTAAATAGTCTGGGTTTAGGATTACAAAGACTAGCGACAGGTTCACTCGTAACAGCTTTGTTTGCGATTTAACAGTTTATTACCAGAGACCAAAATAAGCTCTCTGAATGCAAAGGTCTTGTGTACAACATCCCTGCAACATACCAAAAGAGAGGTCAGAGGTCACAGGTCAGGGGTAGGCCCCCATGACATGCTGCTGACTGCTCCTTCAGCCAATCATCAATCAGCTCTTTCCGTAAATTCAACAGGCAGTGCTGTCAGCAGTTGGTCCGGGAGCTAAAGGGGACGCAATGTGGAATTCTGACAGGCCAAAAGTCAGCCGTATGCAGCCGTACACTCCTGGGGGGCACACATACGTACACACTTGTGGAGAGCTCACTCTATTTAGGTGACACAAGGACAGTGGATGGTAGAATGCGAAGAATCCATACTGCAATGCCTAGTAAGACAGATACAGTATATCACGGCACCAACAGGTTGCAATAGCTTTTTGAAGATGAACAATGTGTCTGTGTAAATAAATAATAACATTATAGCACTAGTTATTTCAAAAAAGTAAATGCTTGCAGAAAATATGGAACCAGTCACTAATGTTCTCTCCCACTCACTGAAAAAAAAAATCATTGTGAATAATAACTTTTCTGTACAAATATGTAACTTCCCTGGTCTCTGTCAAATCCGGAGCCATTCAACCAATGAGAACAAAATCAATAAACGTCCTTAGAGCCGAGATTTATATTATCAGCTAACATTCCACTCCAGTCTTTATGCTAAAGCCAACACTAGCTTAATGCCACAAACCTTGGCCACGGAGCCGGCTAATGTGTACTTTTTTTCACTTCTTTATAGCTGACTTATTGTCCTTTCATTTTGAATTTGGCTCAACACCTCACATCTTCGTCCCATACGCCCATATGCCAACAGCACCATGCCGCTCTGGTTCTTTAAAGCACAGCCTATCCAAACAGGAAAGTGGCCTCTGCCCCGGCAGCAGTTAGGGGCACAGCAGTGGAGATTTCATTAGTTACAGCTAACAGGCTAATTATCCGCTTCAGCGCACCTGTAAAACTTTACTGAGTGTCAATCTCGCACACGGTCACCCACACTGATACAGAGGTGTGAGAGGCTGGGTGGGTACGTGTCATGTGGGTATGGCTTAGTGTCAATCATGCATTTTATATACAATTGTCTGAAAAAGTATCAAAGGACACATTTCAACATGCAACCTTACGTGAGTCATAAAAAGGCTTTGTAAGTAAAAGCTGCTGAGGTCACGCAGACAAAACTGTCAATATGGTTTACTATAGCTGAAGAGATACACAGGAGGAAGGTCCAGTTGACAGACTCTGCAAGAACGTGGAGTTTGTATGTTCCCCTTGCGCCTTGGTGGGTCTTCTTCAGGTACTTCTACCATCTAAAGGCTAACCATCAGGTACTCTTGAAAAGGATCCTGCTCAAGATCAAGATCAGGCATTGGAAAGATGGGACAAACAAAGAGCAATTTGTCATTTCAAGAACCCAGGGACTTTTTCTGTGCATGTAAACCCAGAAGGAATCCAGTTAATAAGCTGAAAGCACAGTTCAGCTAAGCTAACTTTGAGTTGAGGAAAATTTCTCACCCTCTGTCACTGCCAAAAGCCCTCATCCTGTCCCTAGCTCTGGAGGCTCCTCTGCTGGTGCGGCCCCCCCATCCCGCCGCCTCTTTGTAGCCGTGTTGTGATTGTATCAGATGTAGAGCGATAGAAGTGCGTCCTATAGGGGAGTCTGCTGGGGGATGTGTGAATTTGTAATGTGCTTATGCTGGAACCGCAAAGACAGGAGATGGGCACATCAGAGCAGTGTTTCTCTCTCACACACTTACTTACAGACGCTCCACGGGGAGTGCAACCTTAGACGGGCCGGAGCGCTTTCATCCTCCTGAAGGTGGAAGTTAGCATAGGGCTTCCTGGAGGCACAGCCAGATACAGTGCTCTTCATATCCTCAAAAAAGCCACTACCTGCTGCCAGAGTGCACACATGGCTCAAAGGCTAAGGTGCACAATGCTGAGTTAGCTATCAGGGTAGATCTGAAAGGCCTCAATGTGTAGGACATCACAGTATGAAGTGTGGTGATAGCTGGCATAGCACCTTTATGAACATGGACCTACAGAGGCAAGGGTCAGGGAAAGGTAGAGGTGTGGAAATGTCTCAATACACTGCAGATATGTATACTTTGAAAATGTAAAAATGTGTCAAATCTGCTATGATGATTGATGTTGTTTTTTTGAGTGTATAGCCCAATTGCCTAAAAGCAAATTGCATTTATCATTAGCACCTGGTATATTCACAATCATAGAAGTATTCTATAAAGGTCTGAGATAGAAGCTAAATATATTAAGTAAGCATTAAGGTTTGTCTATTTATTTATTTATTTATAGGATTTTGCGCAGGAAATGTTTAATTGTTTGTTTAATATTACAATAAACAGCTGTATATGTGTTGGGGTCTCAATGTGTGGCAATGGTAATGTCCTCAAATTTCACTGCAGTGACACAGAGCATAAACCACAGTGCATTAAGATGGTTCTAGCAAATGGCCACCAACCTGCTCCCTGTATAATGCTAGAACCTGGTTAAAAAACATTAGTAGTGGTTCACTTGTGCCATAGGTGAGATGGGTACTGCCATGGTACAGCACCTGATCAGGGCAGCAATGTTTATGCACACATATTACACTCACTGCTGGTACGGCTCCTGCTCTGCTCCCACATATAATATATCAAAGCATCCCAATGTGTCTACGGATCTCCCGAAATCCGCCCTGACTTCCTCTGTGGCACTCTCACACACACAAACATGTCCGCGGTGATCGGGCGATGAAGGATGGTACCTCTACTCTGTACGCTCATATAAACACACACTATTCTGAACAAGGCACCTGCAATAACACCACAATGACCAGAGTCCCACCTGCAGCACTGGTACAACAGTCAGATTCACCTCCACCATTTATTTGATACTGTGTTAATAAATTTCACTCAATAGGCATGTTTTCACGTTGGGTCATTTGGCATAATGTTCATAAAGTCTTCAATTTGACTGTTTCCATGCAAGCTTTGGAGATTTGTCAAAATAAGATAAGCTATTAATTAGTCAGCAATGAGATATTGTACAGACTCTTCTTTTGTTGGCAAACATTCGAAAGAGTGGTCAGTGAGCGAACATACAATACATACTGTCAGTACATTGAGCTAAAGACTAAATTACATATTTCATGTTTTTATTTTCTGCATTCAATACGTCACTGTTAGTACTTACAAGAGAATCTAGCAAGAAAAAATTTGATTTTTTTTAATAATCTGACCCAGTTATTTTTGGAGCAAAATGATAGTAGAGTAAGAGTAAGTCCATCTGTGCCGGTATGTGTGCCATATGTAAGTCAATGAGTGGGCCTCATCACTGATAGTAGAGTCTATCTGAACTTCACTTCCCAGTCCGGAGGCGTCGGAAGAGCAGCCCAATGAGGAGGAGGAAGAGAGAGGAAGATAAGAGCAAACCACAATGGAGCCATTCATAAAACAAGAACTAAAGACTGGCTTTTTTAAAAGAGGATAAGGCCAAAATCATCTTATATTTTAGATACAGAATCAAACCACAGATTGAATACAGCGTGTGTGTGGTCCGGCCCCTCATCCTGTTTATGAAGCGGAGAGACCCCCGTTTCCTCTGGATCCTAAGTCTCTATTGTGACTACATTACAGACACCCCCATCATCTGCACATGTCTCCCAAACTGATCAGTAGTGTTAATGGGACTGCAACTAGATACACTGAAAAAGAAGTGTTGAAGTCAGACTATTTTACATAAAGACTCCTATGGAAAATGTTATACACAACTTAATTCACTGTTTATTAAGTGCTGATTTAGTTATGTACTGGGTAAAATGATCCACTCATTTAATTATATGCACCTGCACCAGAGCATGTGTTTTGAGGAAATGGAGACAATAAATAGAAATATATAGGTTAGGTGACATTATCAGTGCCGTGTCCAAGTGAATATAAGTCAGTGATGGGTCAATAAGAAGAATAATGACTTGGTTTGAGACTGGAATATTGTCTGGAGTAAATGAATTATTCTTAACTAACATACAGTACAGACCAAAAGTTTGAACACACCTCATTCATTCAATGAGTTTTCTTTATTTTCATGACACTTATTAACCCTGACAGGGCACACCTGTGAAGTGAACACCATTTCAGGTGACTACCTCTTGAAGCTCATCAAGAGAATGCA
>JAVQKC010194548.1:0-62440 GCA_036025475.1 Philypnodon macrostomus | reverse complement strand
TAGCTTACCATCATCAGGTGTGACTGGAGTGAATGAATAATACAAATATGTAAAGCGTCTTTGGGTATCTTGAAAAGCGCTATATAAATGGAATGTATTATTATTATTATTATTAAGATAACACATATAGTCCGAATGGTCAGCCTTGGCCCTCAATATTGTGGTATTCAAGCTTGTGTTAGACCTTACTTCCTTGTCCTCAAACTCCAGAAAGCATTTGCTGTTCACTGACTCATGCACCATTCATTTTAGTGCATTCATTTTAATTCTCTATACAAAAAAGCTTACAATTTGCGACACACTTACAGTGCAACCTCAAAATAGAGAACAAAAAGAGTGGAGTGTGGTAACACAAGGCCACAAATTGGGTCAATACACCTGCTTTATAAACAGAGCAACCCCCTTAGAGCACCCAGACATGTTGAGGTGGCGAAATTAGCACCCACGAGCAAGCTGCTGGGACCCCGGGGCACAAACACACACACATGCATATGCAAACACAGAGGCAAGGCACTCAAGACTGCGATGTGCAATAACTCGATTTATTAGGTTACATACACAAGCGCATATGAATGAAGGAACACATATACACCAAATAGGAACAATAATAGCAGTGACATGATAAAATACCACCAAGAAGGGATATGAAACACAGCGCGCCCCCTGCAATAAGATTACCGGGCTATCAGATCTCAGTAGATTTGCCAGCGGGACTCCCCAGTATAATAAAATCAGATTAAAGGACAATCATATTTATTTCTAGTATATACAATATATCAGGGTTGCTCAGTAGCTCTTATTGTGATAGGCCGGTGAAAAGGCGAAGCGTCTGTGTACACTCCTCGCCTAAGTTGACGTTAGGCTGTGTTTAATGAGCTTCAAGGTGTCGGGAATGTAACAGGATGTGTTGGCAAGGGCTTATTGATTTATTGTTTTCCAAAGAAGTTTTTTGTACTTTTGTTATTGCCTGGGCTGTCAGCGGTAATGTCATTTCAGAATCATTTCAAGTGAATAAAAGTTGAGCGACGGCGTGCAAATGCGAGCGTGTGATTATTCGCGGGGATAAAATATGAGAAAATAAGATGACAGGGAGAGGTTAATATAAGTTGTGACACCTATAAAAGATGTGCTCCGGGAACAGATGTGAAAAGACTTGTGTGTGCATCAAAAAGTAAACTGTAAGTTACAATTACTCACACCTAAATGTGTAAAAGTGTTCTCTGTATTTTTATCTTCTATTGTATAGGGTGTGAAATACAGAGGTGTAAGGGGTACTATGAGCGTTTTGTTTTTGTATTGACTCAACGTTCACTCCTTAACAACTGAAGTCATAGATGCACTATTCCTCTGAAACAGCAGATAGACTCCTTTAGGTTCTGAGCTGCAATCAGGCTCACTTTTGGTACAGTGATGACAGATTTTCCTTCAGGGGGGCAAATTAAAAATGTATTACTGTGTGCTAAATACAAAAATGTAATATAACATTTCCTGTATGTCTTCTTACTGTGTCAGTGAACTCAGTGAAATTGTACCAATACAGTCAAATATGTCATTGTATACACGCTCATAAACACTGCTGTAGCTCTGTGTAGCAATCTCTATAGAGCCAACTAAGACCATTGAACGAGCAGTATGCTGAATCTGCTTCTGTTGTAGATAACTGGGCTTAATATCCATGAATCCCAGGAAGTCCTCGCGGGACAAATCATATGGCTTAGGGGGCCAACGTTGGGCACCTCTGCTTTAATGTAAATATGCAGCCATCACAGTTGGGCGTTTGGTTACACATTTGCTTTACTTGTTTGTTCTTCCTTGTATTCCTTTAATGGGTCTCTATATTTCCAGCTGTGAATAAAAGTGGCTCTGAGTTTAACTAATGCTGCCAGCTCTGTGCTTATGTAACCAGCTGCTTTGTGTGCCCGTCCTGTCCAGGAAAAACAACTGTCTAAACAGTTGTGGTATCGCCGGATCATAAATGTTGATTCCAGATCCTAATAACACAATGAGCAGTTAAAAAGCCTGTTTGATTTCACTGATCCAGTGTTTTTTGGCCTCTTTTGTAGGGCAGCCATGGCAATGTTTCTACAACAAGCTGTTAACCATAAACCATAGCCATCACTGTATGTATTCTTAGCTCAGAATGAGTGGTTTTGTGACACTGTAAAAACTAAACACTAGACACATTGATGGGAGCTGCACTAAACAATTCATGTATTTCATTCATACATCACATGAATCAATGTAATTAGTCTCAAATGTCTCTCATCTGATTTCCAATTAATGTCTGTGTTTGTGTGTGTGTGTTGGTGTGAGTGTGTGTGTGTGTTGGGGGGCTTTGTTAAAAGCATTTTGTTATTGTGGATGTTTCACAAAGTAGTGACTGAACCATTGTAAAAAGGATAGACTTCATTTCCATGTTTTGCAGCTAATTTACATTTCATTCAAATTCTTCATTCTGTTGCACAGTGTATCACAAAGAATACTCCATTTAAAGTGCTCTCATTTGGAGCTTATACAATTGCCACTTTGCCTAACCATCCACAAATAATGGCCCTGAGTGGAAGTGGTGGTCTTGGACTACTTAGCGGCCCACTTGCCCACGCGACTCCATGTCCCTTCTCTCTGTAAATGCCACACAATTATGAGCGACTTCAGGTTTGGCAGTGAAAGCTGGCTAGGGGCTTGTTGAGTAGTGAGAATGCACGTGTGTGTCTGTGTGTGTTGTGTGAACAGACAAGTCATCTTATTTACCCACCTTGGTGTTAGGGGTGGCCATCGTCCGCCCAGCTAAATGCCATGCAAATGCTGCCTCTGCCGTCAAGCTGCCAATCACGCCGCTGTTGGCATTCACCGCGCGCTGCCAGAACCATTTACGGCGCCTGTGATCTTTATTAAATGAGAAATAACCCTAGCCTGTCCGAGGCGGTTTAAACAACGCTATCCCCCAAACTCCCAGTGGGCAAAAAGGCAGTGGAGTGAAGACATGGTATTGTGTCAAAGGGAAGATAAAGAAAACACAGGGGTGTAGTGTGAGAGAACAGGCTCATTATGATGATGTGATTTGCTGGAATGGCAGCGGTGGCTCTCGTCACTAATACCAGCTCCCCCGAGCCTCCAAACACAGCTTTATTAAACTTTATGAAAGGCTTAGCTGTCCAATTTATGAGCCTGCCTGCTGAGGCCATGTGCGCGTACAGAGACACAGGAAACGTCGCCACGGCACCACATCAGATCACATTATACACAACAAAAAGTTTTACCCCAGACAGTTTTTGTCTCAGTCGCAAACAAAAGCAGGCAAATGTTACTGCAGATATAGGATCAAAGAACAGGGCAACATGTGTCCTACAATTTAAGAGTGTCCCTATTACCATCATACAAATGTTGCCTGTGATAACACCAGATTGTAGTCTGGACATGGGATTTATTCCTCAATATCTAAGTAAATGTGTAAATGTTCAATGTGATTCACTGAACATTAACTCACATTCATTCTCTAGGGGATATTAGGGTGACCGATTCTACATACGCATGTATTTGAATGATGGGTGGAAACCAGAATACCTGGAAAGAACCAAAAGGAACACTGGGAAGACCCCCGTGCACGCCCTAGAATTTAATAGCAATGAATAAATATTATAGAAATTCCCATTAAGTAACCAATAAGTGCAGCTACCTTATAACTGTATTCAGTCTTTTGGAAAAGGTCATTTGTAGTACAGTAAAGTGCAAATAACCTAATTCACTATATTGTTTTACAGTGTATTTCTAGTCTGTTTCATGAGCTCATTAGTACCAAAAATGTATAATAGACACTTTCAGGTCTAGTGTGAACAAAGCCAGAATATGTGTGCTCTGGCTGTTGGTATTGAACGTCGTGATTAGATGAATGCTGCTGTGAGTCTCTCTCTCATTTCCTCAACGGTGACGAAAAGCCTCATTAACTCCTGTGTCTTTGCTGACATTCTGTTATCACCGAGCGGCAGACGTGCATGCAGATAAACACATGCATTTAATATTCACTAAAGTGTTTGAGTTGGCAGGGGGACAGACAGGCAAACACCCACGTATGTGCACACACCCTCGCACCTCAGATCCCCCAGCAGCAATTAGTCCGGCCCCACAAGAGCTGCAGCCCTTATCTCACTTAGGCTAAGGTGCAAATTAAATTTACGTGAATGCACTGTCACTGTCATAGAGAACATGTGGGTGCCAGGAGGAGGCAGAGGCAGGTGCACACTCACACTCACTCGCACCCAGACTCTTTTCAGAGATCCTGCTGTGAAAGTATCATCTCATTATCAAACCTGCAAAGTTCGAAGTCACTTTCTGTTTCGTCAAGTAGGAAATCATTCAGTACACCTACCATACAACGCCAAGACCATAAAAGCACATCTGTTTTGTCTTTTAAATTAGGATTCTGGATTTGAGTTGTACCTTTATTATGGTTCTGCATGGTGTCTGCATGACCATACAGTAGAACCTGTAAATCTATGGCCTATTTACTGTTAGTTACTGACCATTGCCCAACCGAGGGAGGCTAAACAAATTCTGTTTTTGCATCAATTGTTATCTTAAATTGTAAATAAAGTTACCTTGAATGTGACTCTGTAGTGGCATTTTAAACAGCGAAAAAAAGCAAGTCATCGTTGATATATTGTCAGAAATACTGCGGTTTCCTCTGCAAATGATCTGAAAATCAAATATAATCTTTGTTCCTGGAAGTTGATTAGAGCTCATACATAATCTATTGATTTCACCATAACAAAATTAGACTGATCTCATCATGTGTAGTATGCGCCGATATGGAATGTCTTGGCCGATAACGATGCCGATGTCTAAATGATCAATTTGGCTGATACCGATACCGATATATTCTGTAAACATGTCGTCTGTGTTTCATGAAAATCTACATATACATAACTGCTTTAAATGTATTTATTAATCCATAGATCCTAAAGTTAGACTTTTTGAACTGGCTTTTCTTTCCTGAATTTTAAACCTGAATATCAGAATACCATCGGCCGATACCGATATTAGTCAAAATTGTAATTATCGTCCAATACCGATGTTGAGCTGTATATATCTTCTAGATCTGTGCATCCCTAGTAGGTAAATTAATGTTAGTTGGCTCCATTTCCTGACATTTCTGCACATATAGGACTAGATAAAACCCTGTGTAGCCTATATCTAGTGAAGCTGAATGAATAAGTGAACAGTGGCAAAATGACAATGTAGCACTTTAAATCAATGGCACTTGCTGCTAATGAATGACAAGGCTAATTGCGGGAACGGCTTGTAGCGCTTTGGTTTAGATAAATACTTCGACATGTGAAGTGCCTTAATTATCCCCGGCGACGTGTTTGTGCCTGAGCACCGCCGCCATCGCTTCACTCGAGATGGCTCCTGCAAAATGAGACAAGCTAATTAAGAGTGATTTCCCCACTCCCCAGTCATTAATAACACAACAGCAATTAAGAGCAGCTAGCAGAACATGGTGCATTAGCTGCTAACAAGATTAGCCTCATGGAGCAATGAGTTTGTACCACAGCCGAGACACACACAAGCACAGAGGGCAGATGAGAGGAGGGTTTTAATGAATGGGAACCATATAAGAAGGTGTTAGAAATGGGGAGATGGTGTGGATGTAAAGGCCTGAAATTAGTGTGTGCGATGGGAGTTTCTGTGACATGCAGATCATATTCTCTCACAGCGCCTAGACCTATTTATGAGAACAAAAAATCTACTAAGATTCGTACATTTTTCTTACAGAGAATACAATATCCAGTGAACAGACGTTCTGTAGGCGAAAAAGGCCTTGCTGTGGTTAGGGAAGGTCTGACACTATAAATAACAGTTAAACCACTTGATACATTAAGGTCGGTAGATGACCATCTCTGAACACACAACATGACATCTCGTCAATCATCAACATGAAGCAGATGTGCTACAGCTATAGACCACGCACCACTTTATTAAGTACATCTCTTTTTTAGGGCTCATAGAAAGACCAAAAATCCAGAGATTATTCCTCTTTGTTATGCATTGTGATTTAATTCTTAATTAATTTACCCCATAGAACCATTTTAAAACATAAACGCATTAGTGTGGACCCGACCTTAATGTCTTTCTCTACAAAAAACCAAGCTGTTCCTGGAAGAGCTTAACTTCAGAAATCACAATTCAGCAATCCTCCCCCTTTTTTGAAGAAGACAGCATTCTGTATCTATAGAAAAACAGGCTTGGTGGGCTAATGCAAAGTGCATGTGTGAAATAGACTGTATAAGAGATGTCAGTCACACTAAGTTTCGGGGCTCTTGACGGTAGACTCAATCAGCCACAGTAAAGCCTGCCTCTACCTCCCTCGCCTCTGCCGCCCTACTTTTGTGTCGGCTAATCTCCACTATGGGATGTAGAAGAGCCATTTGATATTGTCTTCCCCGGTGTTTTTCATTATGGCCGTCTTACAGCAGTCTGCTGGTGGCATTACCCCGACATTAGTGGGGGGCTTGACGGAACAAGATTCACCAGAGGATCACCAATCACACAATCCCATAGCAACTTCCCATCTTGTCTGGAACCCCACTCACATTTGAAATCCTCTTCACCTCTCTGGAGCTGGGCTTTTTATTCCACCACGGAGGAGGTGTTGTACACAGCAGGGTCAAGGCTGAGGTTTTGGAGGAAAATTGCAACAATGTTAGAGGGCTTGCTGAAAGAACAAAACAGTGAATTGTGTTTAGTTTGTAAAAGAAAAAAGCATATTGTGGAAGACATTGTTCCATAAGTAGTTTTGTTAATACACTTGTCTGATGCATATTTACTTAGAGATTCGTTAATCGTTGCCCCAATTAATACAGCTACTGTAACTGCTCCCTCTAGTGTCAGTTGTAAATGCTGCCGCTATCTTGTATCTCAGTTGGCACATTCTCAAGCAGCTCTGAGGCTATTAAAGGTAGCCTATTACAGAATATCACACTCAACAATAAAGCAGCCTTGAACATTACAAAGACTCCTTCTGAGTCACTTGCCAATATTACTGGACCATTAGTGTAACTAAAACCAAGAATGACTTTAGTATAATTCTTTTCTCCTTCCCCTCGTCTCCTTTTCATAAGACTTTGAAAACAGCATTTCTTTTGCAGATATTTTGCTTCAGTTTTGTACAGCTAGGTAACACCAGAGCTAATGTGTACAACAGAGCACTTCCTTATTCCAGAATATAAACTAACTAATAACAGAAGAAGCCTTGATAAACCAATAATAGACCTAAGCACAAGTTTTATTATCGGTTGATTGATTTTATGATTGTTTTCAGTTGTCTAATTATTAGCTCTCTAATGGACAGTATATATATATTATATATAATATTTAAACAATTAACACGTTTTAAAAAAACTCTGTAATACCTTTAACTGCACAATGGCTGCAAGTGTCATCAACAAGAAATAAATAAAACAAAGAGTCAAGGATGAAGGAACAGCCAAATGGAAAAGGTTTTACCAGATATCCTGTAAAAACAAGAATAAAAATAAATCTAAACTGGTCAATTTCACAGCACACAGTATATTACATAAAATAATATATTATACATATATAGTCTTATATATATATATGTATGTATATATACACACACACACCAGGGAAGCTGAAAGTGAATATTTGTGACTTCAAGAGAGGCTCACTTGTGACTCTACTAAAAAGCATGCTACACAGAGCAAGGGGTCATAGGTTATACAATGATTGAGTATAAAAGCTAGCAAGGCCACTACTGAAAATGACCATGTGTGGCCACTAGCTTTTACCAAGTGATCTCACACTTCCAAAGGCACTGTATGAAACAGCAGGAGAGTTGTGCGTCTCTATACTTCATGTGGCTCTGAGCATCTCTCACTCCGACAGCCGAGCAGATGAGCTGTGCCTTTCAGCACACAGACCTTAGTAGCAGGCCAACATCTCCTGCCCCAGAGAGGTACAGTCAACACTGCTATCCCGACTCTTCATATTGATATTTGCTAACAGCCAAAATTACTTTTTTGGAAAGAACCACCTGAGATGTTATATAAAATAATAACTCCTGGAACTGCTTTACCTTCCTGTGTCCTTCTGTGATTGAACACAGCTTCTCTTTCATTATATTTCAAAATTAAGTTGAGTCAAAAGTCAGCTTTGAATTGGAAATTAAAGATAATTAGATTAAAACATCCACAAAACACAGGGGTTTTAAAGGTAACTCAGAAATTATCATTATTACACAGAGCACTAATGTGGGCACATATGATAATAATTCTATAATTCTCTCTAATACTGTCAATAAATGTACATTTAGCCCATAAATATAATAAATATTTGCTTTTTCACGTGTTGCACCATATTTGATTAAGCAACAGAAGGAGACTAGTATCTGACATGTTTTAATTTTGTCGATTTATGTTTCATGGAATGCAAATACACATTAGGAATATAGAATGTATATTAAAACTGTTAATTAACACATTGTAAAATATTAAACAACAGAAGAACGTCTACAGGAGCTTCACAGGATGACCTGATACTAGAGGTAAATCATGGTTCGGTCAAGTGTTTCACAGAAATGGCACTGTTTTAGAGGTAAAACAAACGTGTACAGGCTTTTTAAATGTGCTCTTTCTGAAACTCCTTCATGTAAGAGGCCAGGGCTTCAGTGTCCTCTAGTGTCACAGCATTGTAGAGTGACGCACGGATCCCCCCAACTGACCTACAAAGAGAAATAACATAAAATCATCGAAGCACATTGAAGTAATCAGTTCTGCACGTTCAGTCGACTCTCACCTGTGTCCTTTAAGAGAGATCATTCCACGTTTGACTGCTCCATCAAGAAACTTTTTTTCCAAAGATTCATCTCCTTCTTCTGTTCTCATGCGAAACGGTATATTCATTCTGCTTCTACAAGCCCTGTCCACAGGACACCTAAACAGAGAGGGCGGTTTTTTAAATACTTGACTGCTGTTTTTGTGGTGGTTGTAATTAATCATACTAGGATATTTACACATAGAAACCATCTGAATTGTTTATAATGTCATAAATCATGGAGGCCTTCTGCTTGTTGAGATTTTCCATGGCAACGCTGCCCCCATTGTTCTTGATCCACTCCAGAACCAGGCACATAATGTAGATACTAAAAAAATCAAAAAGAAAGAAGAAAAAGCACAGCAGTAACTAATGTGTATAATGTATTGTAGCTAAAATAACTACTTGACAGTCAAGTGGCTTGACTACAGCTGGACCGGGGTACCTGAAACATGGCGGTGTGTTGTACAGCGAGTTCATTTCGGCCTGCACTTTATAATCCAGGACAATAGGGCACTCTTTTAGTGCATGGCCCAACAAGTCCTCTCGAACAATTACCACGGTCACTCCAGCACAGCCCACATTCTTCTGAGCACCAGCAAAGATCAACCCAAACTACAGAGGCCAAACGACACAGTAGCATATAAGTATAATATATAAGTAAAAGTAATGCTGAATTTTTTTTAATGCGCTTTTGCCTTTAACATTGAGTGTTATTTTGTCTAACTGACCTTTGACACATCCACCGGTCGGGACAGGAAGTTGGAGGACATGTCACTGACAAGGACGACTCCATTCGTTTCTGGGATAAAGTCATACTCCACTCCATGCACTGTCTCGTTGCAGCAGTAGTACACATAAGATGCAGCGGGGTTCAAAGTCCAGCTGCTGGGGTCTGGGATTTCTGTAGAGATAAAGTAGATTATTTTAAAAATGGTGCTTTTTTTTTTTTGCCCAAGAGACACAGGTCCTATCACAACAAGAGGCCCAGTCAGAGTAACCCATGTGTGAGGGGCCTGCATTCCACAGTCTTTTACGGGGGCCAGTGTTATGTTTTATTACATAACTGACAAACGCTCTTCCAAAGACTGCAGAACCTAAACCTTAACTGTTTAAATAAATTATATAAGCCCTAATACATTACTTATCAAACATATAGACACTCATCGACTTACTTGTGTAGCTATCAAGCTTCGGGTGGACAATATTAATTTTGCCGTACTTCTCGGCTTCTTTCGCAGCTTTAGCCGACCACGTGCCAGTCACAAGGTAATCCGCACATGTGTCTTCTTTTAGCCCAATAAGATTAAGAGGCACGGCGCTGAACTGTCCAGAGCCACCCCCCTGAAGAAACATCACTTTGTAGTTGTCTGGGATATTTCTGGGAAGACAAAATCACAAACATCAAACATGCAGTGTCATATTAAACATTTAGAGAAAGTAATTTTAAAAGATTGAACAGTATTTAGACAGATAACATACATCGAATCCATATATTAACAACTTACAGCAGTTCCCGCATCAGACTCTCTGTTTTGTTAAGGATTTTGTTGAAGTCGGATGATCGATGACTCATCTCTGATTTAAAAACAAAACATATAGACACAACCGTTTACTCGTTAAGATGACAGTGTAGTTATGAAGCAACGTCTACTGTAGTAAAGCCAGTCTAACCAGTTATTGTCTTGATGAACAAGGGTCAAATGCAAAGAAAAAGGCTGTACTTACCCAGAACACTGATGCCGAGCCCATTGTAGCTGAGGAGCTCCTTTTGTGCTTGGAGTAGAACCTACAAGAAGTGAATGTAGCACATGTTTAGACTGAAGTACAACAAAATCCACAATCCATTTAAACATTCAAGCATATTTTTATTATTTTGTGTTATATTTGTATTGTTTTTGTAATAGCACTGCATTTGTTGTTTACATGAGCTAATTGCAATCATATAAACTACATACTCTGAGCAGTAATTGCTTGTAAAACATGGTATTTTCTGCCATCTAGAGGCTGTTTCTGCCCCTGAACAGGACTTTTCCAGTTGAATGAATGAGGCTGATGCAACACAACACTGTATTTTCAGGCATCTGGAGCTGTGCCAAAACCGCCGGGTACGGCTTCGGACCATTTGGACCTATTCATATTTTTGTCCGGATCTGCACAAATTGTAGTCCCTGCGATGTAAAACAATACAGACAAATCCTAGTGACCAGAAAATGCTGGCTTTGATTTCTAGGCTAATAAAAGCAGCTGTCAATACAAAACGCAATACGCATCATTTTCAGTCGTTCATTAACGTGCATTTCAAGACATATCCTACAACTACGTCATTAGCAGACAGATAATAAAGACGAATGCTCCAAAGCGTTCTAATGCAAGAAACTGATGACTATTCTCAAAATGAAAGCCCGATCAGAAAGTCAAAGGCTAGGCTATACGTACAGTTCGAGGTAGTTTTGCGGGTCCCGCGCCGAAGTTGATGGTCTGTGCATGCTCCATGGTATGTTTTCTGTAACTGGTGGTATCTGTTACCTTTGTTACCCCAAACGTGCGAGTACAGACTTCCCTGCAGTTCGCCTCTTCGGCGTGGATGCTTGAGTGGCGTGCAGAATGATGCATTCACGTACGTCTTGTAAGAATGCCCACCATTGAACAAAACAATGTGTTTACCGGCACACCGTGGACGTTTAATTCACTTACATCAAAGAACACTATGTTATAAATGCATTTGTGACGGTGAGTGTCAAAGATGAGCGATTAATCGAATGTGACATAATTTCAATTGCTAGTACGCACGGTTTTGCCCAGTTTGAACAATTCGCCCTAAAGCGGCATTCGTTCTGGCCTGGAAGTTCTGCGTGCTTTTCTATTGGCTGCAGTCACGTGTGGGTTGGGTTGTCTCGTTTTATTGGCTACAGTACTTTCCGGCTTTTGTTTACGTGAAAATACGTGTGAAAATTCCACAAACACGCTCAAAGTCTGCTAATGAACTACATGTTGAACCTATAGCGGTGTTTACCTATAGCAATTAGGGTGTGAGTTAGATAAACCCTGAACTTGAATGTGAAAATAACATTACTAACCTACAGTATTTGGACTTAATATCTTCATTGGGTCTAAATCTGGATGCAGTTAGCTACATTGATATAAGCTAATTGATAATGAACTAAATTAGGAAGTGTAATAAAAGCCCATGGACTGTCTTTCATTATGATTTATTCTATGTAGGATTGTTTAGTTACAGGATACTGCTATAAAATTCCTCATCTCTTTCAAGTGCCTAAAAAGAGCTTCCTCTGCAGGTCGACTAGGTCCTCAAAGAACCAGCGAGTGGTTGTACCTAAAGAGACAGTAGTTGTTTTGTGATGGTAAAGGGGTATAAGGAATTTTCTTCACGACTCACCTGTTTTGGGGGATCTTGGCGTGCTATGGCTTAAACCTAAAACATGGTGCATTATCTGGGGTTGTTCACTCCGATTGCTAATGGCAGAGATCTTGTTACTATAAAGTCTGGCACCATTTGAGGAGAGTGCATTGTTCCTCAGTGTCCTGTGTTGAGATACAGTCACGCACGCAGACACGCTTTCACTCAGGACATCCCGTCTCTCTAAGTGACTTTTTACCAGCTCACTGATGCATTCCGGGAGAGCCGCTCTGCATCTTAAAGGACATTTGGGGTGGGGACTCCATCTGATGTTCTTAGAAATAGATTTTTCTTTGTCATTAGATGCAAAAGGTGGGGATTCATTCTCAGCCAGAATCTTAAGTAACTCAGACACCTGGAAATCGAGAGCACAGAATACCACAGGAGCAGCTGAATTTCTTTTTTACAGTGCATGGTGCCTACAAATCTACTGTCCTGGGTCAAAAGCAAGCTTACCTTCAGTCCAAATGATTCTCTGCTCTTGGGAACTTCACTCTTGAGTTGCTGCTCCATGAATCTCAGGATTGGAAATAGCTAGCTAACTAATAACTAATTTAATACACTGTTTTCATTCTCGTGTTTACCTCTACAAAACTGCAGATGGCACCAATGCTAAACAATTACCTTAAGCTAGTAAACAAAAATATTTCCATAGCAACCAGGTGATCTAATTTATCACACGTGTGAGACAAACACACTTAGCACACAATATAAAATAAGAGAACTTTGCTATTTATTAGTAGTTTATATGTATACAGGCATATTGCACAGGTAGTGATTCAAGAGTACACACTACAAAAGCTGAAAGTTGCAAAAAAAAAAAAAACTACAACAAAAAAGCAATGTACTCTTATCCATATGAGGGATCCGTGTTTTTGTGCGTGATTCCACATTATACATTTAACTGATAAATAAATACTCATCACTTAAAGACCATACACTCTGGTAAAGCAGTTCCTAGAGACCTTTGCATATCGTTGGTACGAGGGATCCTACCTGAAGTTTCAGAGTGCTATGTTGTTGGGCATATTTCTCCCTGTATTTTAGGGCCGACTTACACTAGTTCTGGTTCTACGGGAGGACCAAGATTGTCTAAATATGTTTGTTCAATATATCTACCCCTTATAATGGCATTGTTTGTGATCATGGTCCTTCTGGAGATTTCTCAAGCCCAAAATAAAGCAAGCGGTGCCAATTAGGTTATACGAATAAAAAGGTCCCTCAAGCGATGCTGGAGCCTACTGGGACTTCATGAGTGCTCACAATTGGTTTTGCTGGAACAACTGAAACGCAGGCACATGTAAGAAATGTTCTTATCTTTTACGTCCAGCAGTTAGTCTTTGTGATTAGGAGGCAGGATACAATCAGATGTTAAAGCTCTCTCCACAGCCGCACGTGCCCTTGATGTTAGGATTGTTGAAAATGAATTCACTAGAGAGCTTGGACTCCACAAAATCCATCTCGGTTCCCAGAAGAGTCAGCTGAGCCTTCTTCTCGATAAAAACCCTAACTCCTACAAGGAAGAACAACAAATCAGTCCCTAGTACAACAGTTATCATGCCATTTGTAAATAACGGAAGGAACATACCATCCTGAAGCACCTCCTCATCAGATTTGTCTTTCTCCTTGGTATAATCCAGAGTGTAAGTAAGACCATTACAGCCACGAGTTCTCACACCAACTTTTAAACCAATCTGTGAAAAGCGAGACAATAAATAGTTCATCTGCTAAACTACAATAACATGTTTCACTGATGCCATGTCTGTGTATATGGATACATGCATTAAAACTATATAGTCAAGCGTTTTATTCAGAATTATAAATGACAAAAATAAAGACCCCCAGGAGCACAATGCTAATGCAATGTATTTTTATGTCATGTGTGTAGTGCCTTCTGGGTGTACCCTTAACTTACATATTCTGGTTTATCGTGCAACAACAATCTGATCTTGTTCACAGCTGAAGGCGTCTAGAAGGGGGAAAAATAAAGACACTTTTTATAACACTGTTTAAACAACTCACAATATAGCAACACTTCAATGACACCTGAATGCCCCATGTAAGAGTAGGCTGTGCTCGGTCTTAACTGTAGGATATTGTAAGTATAGCTTTACCAAAAAAAAGTAGGGTTTGGGGTGACAGATAGAATGCTATGATCATACAATGAAAAAACAATTGTGGTTATCAACGTTTCTGTCTGGACTTTTCCGTAAAATCTAAAAAACAGCCAAAATGCTAACTGTAATGAATGGATGTCAATTGCCAAAACCATCTCGATTTATTATAATAAGTTGCTAATGCTAATTTCTCCATTGGAAATGCCCGGAAATAAGAACATTCTGTTTACAAACTTTTAAAGGGTCTATACGTTCACAAACCGTACCTCTGCATGAAACGTTATGCAAAGCTGACCAAAGAAGTTACCAAAGACAAAACGGTACGTCAGTGTTTGCGACAAAGCCATCTCCGCAACAGAGCGTCAACGTAGATAAGGATAAAGAACGTAAGTAGACCATGAAAAGGCACTTTTTCAGTTTAATAACAGTGAGCATGTCGCGTACATTACACTTTTATAACGTAATAACAGTAAGTGTTGGATAACAGATATTAGCCCGTTAGCTTTATTTGGCTAATTTTGCATAACACTCAGCTGTTGGCGTAAAAACGGTTTTAAATAACCATAAAATGTTTTCATACAGGCAAGCAAATATGGCAAAAGTCTTACCAATGTCAGTGCAGCTCTAGTTGGCAATATCTTTCTTTTGCTGACCGCTCGGACGGTCGCTCGCACCACGGTGGCCATGTTTCTTCGCTAAACCATAACAATCTATTACGCAAGCGTGTAATACTGAAAGGTACCCGCCCTCTTTGAAGCGTCTCGGCCAATATTTGGTTAAGATTGTGATAGACGGTACATTCAACTAATCACATGTCGGGATTGCTTTTTTCACAAAACTCGACCGACAACTAGGTTAAAGGGTTTGAAAGTCACCGGAGATTCTAAACGTAAGATAATAAACCAACAAACTCTTAATATCAATGTAATAAAATACTGTTACCAAAATGTTTTTTTTATTAAACTGCAAAGCAACCAATGACCAAGTAAGTATATTCACAACACTGACAATATTAGGGGAAGTAGTTTAATTTAATTGCTTGAGACAAAAAATGGTTTGCATGTTCTTTTTGAATTCAAGAAAAAATATTTTCTGCATAAAAGAAATATCACATTGTGGCAAAGCTTTTGGAACAGAGAAAAACCCATAGAACTAAAAACCAAACAATTACTTTTCATAAAAATATGCCATTTAAGACTATTAAGCCATAAGGCCCTTGAAGAAGCTGAACCAGGTCTTTCAGACATTAGCAGCATTATATTTCAAGGGTATGGGCCCTGAAAATGCAGCTATAACTCTGACAAAGGAACATTAACAATAAATACATTTTCTCTTTACTGAACCGAGATCACCTCTAGTTTACAACATTTTTGACTTGAAATCCCAGATTTACCTTTTAATCTACATCAATGGCACTAAAAACTGGCTAAATGAGACATGAAACGAAAACTAAAACAAGCATACAATTCTAGATTTTTTTTAAAGCTGCAAGATGATTTCAGTGCAGAGGACATAAAACAAATATAAAATAGTTAAACATAAAAAGGTTCTTACCATTACTCAAGTATCCTGCCACTGAAATATTACTAAACAACTCAGACTCGACAGAATCTATGCATTAGAAAAATCCCGACCCCCCTTTTTCCTTCAATAATGACCGGTGGTCATGCACACATTGTTAATGGGTATACCATTTTTCATAGTTAATAAAATCCACTTCAATTTTCTTGATACTCAAATCCAATCAGAAATATCAGAATTTAACAAATAAAAATGAATAAAAGGATTGTCAGGCAGTGTTTGTGAACAGTGACAGGGTAAATCAATAATGGCATGTCTCAATAAAAACATTAAAAAGCTCATTAGGTGAGCATTTGAAATGAGACAAAAACACATTAAAAGGCCCTATTTGGCTTCAAGTCAAGATGTCCTGGGTTTGGCTTTAAGGGCTTAAGCCTGACAACTTGGGCTATTGGGTTGTGGTGCGACATTGCAAGCCACAACCAAGTGACAAGTGCAGCACCCGTCTCAGAAATTGAAGCTTTATTCCATTGGACCCTTCCTGGGACGGCCCATATTTCGACAGGATAAACTACCTGGAAAACATATCCACACTGGTTTTAGGACATGAACAAGAACATTGTCAAATACACCATTAAATTCACATCCTGTATTTTTTATTCTTAATGATTCCAACTACATGTTGTGTTTACAATCAAAATGAAACCACAACTGTATAATAAAGTGTAGAAAATACGATGTTAACAAGATTTTGCTGACAACGTCACAGAATTGAGTCAGAGATTTACACATGCTTGCATTCTGCATTTTCATAAGAGCTACAACAGGAAGATGAAGGTCATCAGACGCAAACAAAAAATATAGAAAACGGTTTAATATGCAAGTAGCCATAACATGACTAAAACTAAATAATATTGCAAAATTGTGAATCAAATTAAATGTACCTGCTTGTGGACTTAAAACCACTAGCTGCTGTGTTTTCTTCTCTTGCAAAGGGGAACCCTAAGGAAAAAAAAAACAATAGTAACTAATATTGAAAAAAGAATGAGCAAAGAAATACATTTGGAAAGCCTTACGTTTTTGTCCCTTCCTCTGAATGTTCTCAAGTGTCCAGAAGGTGATGGAAACCCATCCACCTTTACATTTCCTAAGAAACACGTAATACTAAATTAATAAACTATTACTGTCTGTAGTACTGTACCTAGACTACTGCATTTGTCGTTCTAAGACCATAATAATTGAACACAGGAGGCAGAGTACTGCACCTGCAGGTCCTCTGTACTGCTGACAGTCCCTCTTCATGTGGCTGGTGGAGCCACACAGAAAGCAGCTGCGTGTTTCCAGTGCATCTCTCCTTCTCCAGTGTTCACTTGTCGAGCCTTCGTCTGTTTTGTCTCGCAGAGCCTCACTTCTTTTCTCCGAGTCATGCCTGTGTCGTGACCTGGTAAAATTCAAAAAAAGGTTTAATATTTTCTTTTATTGCAGCACACTCACACTGAAGAGAACTTACTTCTTCTTCATTGGGCAGTCTTTCATGAAGTGGCCGATCTTGCCACAGATTCTGCAGCAGCGGTCATTAGGAGCCACTTCTCCTTCAGTGAGAATTTCAGGATCAAAGAAATATTCCTAGAACAATATGTGGTTGTTTGAGTGGATGTCTTTGACTCAATATTTTACAAACACAGTGCTGTATGTGATTCTGCATTAACTTAACACTAAAAAAAAAATCCATAACAAAAATATCTGTTGTAGAATCCAAGGTGGACTAGAGCATTTAAACTAAAGTCCTGTTACAACCTTTACTGTCAAAAAACACATTGACCACATGTTTGTCTTTCTTCATCCTGGTGGGAAAAGGGTGAAAGTACTTACCATTGAGGAAGGGTAATGAACAGGGATGACTCCTACAGGGGTGCCAAACACTTTTCTGCTGTTAATGAAAGCCTTCATGATGAAGTTGATCACTGTTCAAAACAATGAGTAAAACATTAGTTCAATGGGAACCACTGAAAATTAAAAAATATATATATTTAAAAAAAAAAAAAAAACACTAGTTAGTACTTTTTCTAGAGAGGCCAGCACCCAGATTGTGATTCAGGTCAAATGGATCTGTGAAATAAGCATAAAATAATGTTTGCATATTTATAGGAAGTATGAGGTAGAATTCACCATCTACTCTTGTAAAGCTGACCTTCAATTGCAATGTATTTGGATGTCCACTGTTTATTGAATGTGGTGAGGCGAGCATGCTGCCTGATACACACAACGTGTTCTCTGAAATCAAAGTCCTCCGTGTAGAATCGAAGCAAACCCAGCCACAGCTCCCCAACAGTCTCCGTGTTCTTTCCATAAGGAGGCCATCCACTTGGCTGCACAGAAAAATGGGCAATCAGACATGAAGCAATTTACAGAATCAAAGTCAAACATACCAACTCACCAATGCTGCAATGTTGTCAAAGAAATAAACATTCCAGCCATCTACAAGTACCTCTGGCTTCTCCCCATCATACATCTGCAATAAAACATTTATTCAGTGTCACTTATTCAGAAGTGCTATGGGAATTTGTTAGAGGGGACAATTCACCTCCTGCAGCACAGGAATGACGGGTGGATTCCTCTGTTGCAGGTAGAACAGCACCATGAGTGTGTAAGCATAAGAGGAAAGGCTGCCACGTGACGCATCCCCAATATCACACATCTGTAATGAGACCAAACCTTATCAAAATGGTCAACTTGTCATTTGACAGTATAAGTATTTACCTTGGCAAACACTTTCATGACATAACAGAGAATCTTCACTCTTCTATCAATAGCTGCATAGGATGCAAGCAAGTGGGTGTTGTGCAAAGCCTAAACAGAAAAATAATGTTTTAGCAAAAACATACTAATCTAGCCCTTACCTATCCACATTTAAAAAGAATGTGACCTCTTACCAGTGTGTTGTACAGGCTGATGTCTCCCTCTAGACCAGTTTGAACATGGCAAAATTTGACTATGGGAACTTTAGCAGTAGTGATGGGCAGGATGTTTTTAAGACCTATTGGGGAGACTGCAGTAGTCGCAAGAAAACTTGGAAATATGGCAATATGTTTCTACAACTTCACAAATAATAAGGTTGCAGTGCAAACACACATTCCTAACCTGAGTGTTTCTTCATCAGTCTTGCAAGGCTTTCAATTATGCTGATGCAATCATCATCCTTTGGTAAAAAGACACATTGTCATCATACCCTGATACAAATAATGTTGAGGAGTAAGTACAAAAACATTACATTAATATTTTCCCGGCCCTCCAGCATCATACAAATGTCTAGGTCACTCTGTCGAAAACCAAATCCATTTTTGGAAGATCCAAACAGCTGAAGCTTTGCACCTGTCGAGACATCAATCAAATATAGTGTCACCATACTATTAAATCTAATTCTTATAATACATTTTATGATCAAAGAAGTCATTTACCAGCAAATTGCCGTCTGACAAACATCTGAAGATCTTGCAGAATGTGATCTCTAACCCTCTCTTCCAGTTCACCTGGGGCAAAATCAGCTGAGGAGAAAAAGTATTACAATCAGTAATTAGATTACTAAATGGAGCATTATAATTGACTTAATCTTTTTCTGGTTTTATATCTGAAACCCTGAACTTACTGTGGCACTGCTCACAAACTTTGTCAAGGATACAGAGGAAGTCAGGTGTCATTGGAGGCAATGGGTCCAACTGCACTTTTTTGAAATCCTCAGGACAGTCTTTCTTGAGATGTCCGTCACGTTTGCACAAGGTACAAACAACAAGATGGGACTGACAGAAAATGGGTATTAAATTAAATCAGTAAATTTGAAATTGTGGCAAAAATAACTAGAACCCTTACCTTGCCTCTTGTGAATGCTTGTCTAGTGAATTTGTAGGATAGACTGTGGTCATTTTGATTTTTATCTTCTTGTTTATCATCCACAAAACGCTCCTGTGCTTCATCGACAAGAACTGTAGGCTCTAAATCAGGCCCCTCCTCATCTGACAAAAGCTCCTCTCCTGAGATTTCATCAAGTGGGAAAAGTTCCTCATCCTCTGTAGTCAAACTATCCAAGTGTTGTCTGACTTGCGGATCCATTTCATCGTGCTCCAAATCGTCATCTTCCTCATCTTCAGACAGACTGCCTTTTCCAAGGTCAATTTTCTCCTTGTCTTTTTCAGAGTCACTGTCCTCCAGTTCTTCTTCAATAATGCAGTCCGAGTCCTCAGGACCAGTCTCTTCAGTTTTAGGTGTGTTTATGGGTTGAGACTCAATGTGATCACTTGACTCTGGCAGGGAGAAGAGATCCTCCGTCTCATGAGCAGAATTTCCAGGAATAGCTTTTGTCTTACAAGTAGAAGTCGGACTTTTGGGTGGCAGTGCAAAATACATGTATGTAGTTTTGAGGCAGTGAATAATGTAGTCATATACTTGCTGGCTGTTCACTGAGCGGGCCACATTCCTCTTAACAGCAAATGGATCTAAAGAATACAAACGTCATTATTACAAAAATAACAAAATCTGAATAAATATAGTCACGACGGTGAAGGTTGTCATGCTGCTATAGTCACAGTACAATGCTGCAGTGCAATTTTCCTTTTGGATGTTAGTTCAACAACATACCCTCTATAGCAATCCGGTTTTTTGGCCAGTCTTTCATCTCTCTAGAGAGCACAGCCCTAGTTCGCACGCTGATTACACTGTCCTCTATGTTGAAATCTACAGAATAGAAACGAAGCATCTCAACCCAAAGAAGACCAACTTCGACAGGAGGATGAGGATGTTGAAGCACCAGAGGAACCTGTGAAGAAAACGCACCGTGTGCATTACTGTGATTAAAAAAAAACTTAAAGAAGCAGAAAATGCTTTACATTTAGCATTACCTTTCCTGTTAAACTGGGCTTGTCTGATGACTGTGAAGAATCTTTAGTAGAGGGAGTGTATATCCAGTGTGTGTGTCCATCCTCCACATGTGTCAGACTAAAGTCTGAAAGTCTACTGGCTGAAAACACCTTTATCTAAAAAAGAAATCATATGAAGATCATATCTGCAATGAGGGAAATCAAGTATGGGTACTTTTACATCACAAATAAAGCAAGTGTTAGCATCCTTTGCCATACCTCATGATTCAGGTATGTGGGCAAGAGAAACTCTTTGCGTTGCTGTAAGAAGTAAACAACCATAAGGGCGAAGATATAAGGTGGAAGCCCTCCTTCTTCTGGACGGTCAATCTGACAGATCTTTTTCATGAAAATAAAAACACATGGTAGTAAATCCCATCAGCGATTTTTGAGGTGAACATAAAGGTGATCAGAAAGCTTACCTGGGCCCAACGTCTGAGGCCCAAAACAAGAGGGTGGAGGACAGGCTCCAGACTCACAAGGGCAGACAGATATGAGGTAGTCTGGAATGCATTGTCATTACCTGCACTCACTTTGCAGAGCAGTTTACTGTAAAAGTTCAAACAAAAACATACAGTTTGTCTTGTATAGTCTTTGTACATATAATCAAGCTTTCAACTACTTTCCAAAGGAAATCCTGCCCCACAGAGCAGCTGGGCAATTTTAATGGTAGGACAAATCAATGTAGGAAGAAAAAAAATATTCCATAAAAATGGAGCCCTGCCCTTTGATTGAAGACAGAATTTGAATTGATAAAGCATTGGCAGCATGCGCTGTTGGTCCTTTTAAAACCCAACAAAGATTATAACTATTGCATATTTGTACATTATGTGATAAAACACACTTCTTCTTCTCTCTGCATACAACCACAGGGACCCGGGCATGAAAGTCTGCCTCCAAATGATCATAGAGTGCTGAGGAAAAAGACAACAGTCAGACAGTGTGAAAATAAACATTTCAACCAAAGTAAAGTCTAACTTACGGCTAAGAGAGAGGCATTCTTTGACCAACAACAAGACGTTTGGCTGATGCATCTGTGAAAATGATGCATCTCAAATTAATACGCTACTATACTGTACAATAATAAAATACAAACAGTAAACAATACATATACTTTGTTCAGCAATATTTAGTCTTCACTCACCTGAGCTGGAAACTGAATATCAATGTTGACATCAGAATCCTTGAAACCAAATTTAGTGCACGATGATCCATAAAGCCTTAAGGTAATACCTAATAAATAAAATAAATAGATTTATTTTCAAAATACTGAATTTGAAGTTTATCAGTTTCCTAGTACTTTGTGGCTTACCAGGCAGGACGGAAAGAAGAAGATCTTGCATGACAGCAACAACAATCTGCCTTGTCTCTACATCTTTGTCAGTAATCCCAAATTCACTGACAACATCCTCCAAAACAGCACTTATTGCACTGATCTGCTCTGCACTAGGAGGTGAAATCTCTGTTAACATTTCCCGTTCTTGTCTTTCCTAAAAAGCAAATGTAAGCAGTTCATATTTTTTTGGTTTTTGGTTTTTGAACTTCATCTTGCACACTCATAATTACGCACCCTCATTTTTTTCTTGTGGCGTTTGTCTCTATAAATATGCCTGTAAGCGTCAGCCACAGAGTCCATAAAAACATCACATACAGAACATGTGTAGACTGCATTGGGATGGCTGTTCGACATCTGAAAAATATCAAGGCATCATAAGCAAAATGTGAATGAAAACAAATTTGTAAAACAGTTAAAAAGGGACAGTAACCTCTCAATATTGAGTGTTGTTAAGTACTGATTTTGTGCATACACGAGCGTAGGGCTAAACAATTCGATTTTAATCAAAAGTCATATTATACATATCAACTATGATGAAGCATTAAACGTAAAAATATTGACATTTAAAACTACTAAAAGGTTTAGTAAAGCACTGGTTCCCGCCCCTGGCGGGTGCCAGGGGTTATCCGGGAGACATCCGGGGGTCCCCAGAGCTTTGCCTGCTGTGAGGTGGTAAGATTATCAAGGTTATTTATTCTGATTATGATTAATCTTAAACATCTGCCCCTATGCCCCTAAGCAATGAGAAAAAGAACAAAGAACTACACCACGGGTTTATTGGTGTAAATAAATGTTTGTGCAGCAGAGGTTGAGGCTGGAGGGGGCCCGGCTTCAAGGATAAAAGGTTGGGAACAGCTGGAGTAAAGGAAGGTCTTAGGTTAGGAGTGTCAAACAGAGATGGGACGATAAGAGATTGAGATCATGATAATCATAACAGATGTCTTGAATGTGGATTATTTCAGCAGAATAAGATATACTTATCTAAATTGATGAGGGAAAAAACATTTGCTGTTAGGCTCCCACCACATACCTGCCTCTCATTTGGTGAGGTAGTTGGTAGTTTGCTTTCTTCGAATTACTTACTTACAGGATGAAAATGTTTTTCGAGTTGTCTTTACTTTACTTCCACTTTCAAACGCCACGTGTAGAGTCCAAATGTGTGGACATTAGAGGACAATGGACCACTTAAGTGCTGTATTTAATCCACAGGACTTCAGGACTCAGTTTATTCCTTGATCTTTGAACCAGAACTAGAGGCTGGCGGGTGAGGTCTTTCCTGTGGTAGTAGTAGGGTGTCTGCTGCGCATTTGTTTTGTCAACGTCATATACTTTTGGCCTCAGTCAGTCATTTATGAGGAGAACAATGAAGGCATGAGGACGTCATACTGCTCCCGATGAGCTGTCACTCAAAAACACTGTTAAAGGTTGAAAAAGCCAAAATAATCTAGCCTTTGTGGTTTGCTAATCACAGTAATTCAAACCACGTTGCTGACTAGATTACGATGAATCGTTCAGCCCTACACAAGTGTGGTAAGAATGTTGTGAAAGTGAGTACTGTTTGGCCTGTGTCCCCAGAGCGCTGTGAGCCGTACACACTGACAAAGTCAGTAAACATGCGCCTGTTCAATAGACGAGAAACACAGAAGCACTGCCCAAACCTTTGTTATGGGGTGTATCCCATCTCTTTTGAGTCGCCGTTCAGCATGTCTGTCTCTGCGGTCCATTTTGTTTGTAGGTTCATCCATTACAGCTTCACTGGATGTCTCAGAGAAGAGGTTCCTGTTGCTCCGGTTTCTTTTTTTTTTTCCTTTGAAAAGATTAGGTTTTTGTAATATACACGTTTTACTTAAATAGTTTTCTCTAAGTTTAGCACAATTAAGTGACTACTTTAAAACTGCACGAGGATAAATACTTTGTAGTGACTTACCTGGTATATGAGCACCGCTGTCACTGGCCTCGCTGTCCTCTCTTGGGCTCTCTACTTGAGGATTCACCCTCCAGTTCTGTTGCTGCAGTCGCTCTCTTTTGTTATTATCTCGATTTCCTCCACTGCTGTCCGGACCAGAGTGCCACCTGTAGTCATCTTTGGGACCAGCTCTCAAATCTCCTGGGAAAGAGCCCAGAAGGCCCTGCCGCCCTTTAGTTTGTGGGCCTCTGTAGGTCTCATTCTGGTGGTTCCCTCCTTGCTGCCCTCCCTCTGTTCCCCTGAAGTTCTGTCCTCTTGGTTGGTCATAATTCCTCTCCCAACCACCACGTCGACCACGGTGAGGTCTGCTTGTGTTTTCCATGCCTTTACAAAAACTGGGAGGCACACATTGACAACATGATGTTGGTGAACATTTACCCCCACTACATTTCTGTCGTAAAAATTAGTATTATAAAACACACAAAAAATTGTGTACAGATGTTGAAATATAACCCTGCATTTACAACTTGATTTAAATGAACGGCTCCATACCACGCAGATTACAACCCTCATATGTAACACTACAGTCGGTTACTTCTGTCATGCTTGACTCTTGACCACACTAGCTACTCAAATACACCACCACTGAGCTAACGTTGCATGCCAAGTTAGGTGATGTAAGCGGGGATTACTTTTGTGTGTTATTTTCAACTTCCTTTTGCGTTTTCATAATCAAATTGGGCAATCTGTAGGTCAGAAAATATACATTAAAACAGATACTTTTGTTCCTGTTAGCTTATAGCTAAGTCGTGCAGCTGCTGCTAACAGCTAGCATGACTGTTTATTTCGTACTTTTGACGATTCTTTAGCCTACCGTTGCTTCGTCGAGACTAGGAAATGTTACGTACTTCACTATAACACAAATCAAATAGTAAATACCTTGTGTATATCTACAGAGGGCATGCTCAGGACTGACTTTGCATGTTGTTGTCTTGCTCAGGACCAAAGGATAAGGGAGCCCAGGCTGTCTGTTATGTAGGCGTCATCAACAAGGCCCGCCCACTGCCAAATCCACGCCATTCGTTTCGTTTGTTAACGGTAACGAAAGTAGATAAATAATATGTTTGACAACATAACTTTTTTTAAAATTATTTTTTCCATTTAACACTAACATGTCCCACAAACTTGCGTTTAGTTGTATAGCGACTGAGAGCCTTAAATTAAACCATTTTAAGATAATATTCATATTACAAATAAATACAAATATATAGCCCAATTATATAGGCCTACACATACGGACGGAAGATGAATGTAGCCACTCGCCAGTCTCTCGTTGCCAAGAGCAACGTCCCACAGGATCAGCCCTCTGCAGGAGCGGGTTGAACCCCGGGAAAGAGCCGCTAATAGCCAGAAGTCACTTCACTTTCACGCTCTCTGCTTTTAGTCAGTACACGGGAGTCAGAGTCAAAATGGTTTCTATCTTGACTTCAGATCCCAAGACTGTTCACAAAGGAAGACGGGCAGATGGAGCATCATCTTCGCAGTATCAGACAGCTCGTCACCGAAAGCAGAAGCTCACGCCCAGGCTCAGCGATTCTGGCTTTGAGGATGAATTATTGTCTTCTTCAGGCCCATCCCCGGACCGGACAGAAGTGTGCCCCTTGCTCATAGAGGACACAGAAACTCAGCTGTCCAGCTGGTACCTCCAGTACGGTGACACTGGCTACAAGATCCAGAAAGAGAGAGAGGCTCATTTTCACCCCTGTAAGAGTCTGGTGCGACAACCACAAGTGAGTTGTAGCTTTCACTTTAATACAAACTCACGAATCACAAGTTGTTTTTGGACCTATACCGATAGCCTATTTATTGACATGAGCTATTTCTAATGTTTCTTGCAGTTGAATTCAGAGTCCCGGTGCAAGTTGGTCAGCTGGCTGATTCCTGTACACAAACACTTGGGTCTGTCTTTTCAGTGCTGCTGCCTAAGTGTCAACATCATGGACAGGTTCCTTGAATCCACTCCAGTTGCTGCTGACTGTTTTCAGTTACTGGGAGTCACTGCCCTTCTTCTTGCTTGTAAACAGGTAAGTCTTATAGTGATGATAATGGCTCTTTTTTAGGTGAGTTTATAGGTTACCCCAATGCATTGCTCTTTGTCATATAGGTGGAGGTGTGCTCACCAAGAATCAGCCATCTCCTGTCCTTGTGTTGTGACGCCTTTACAAAAGAGCAGCTGTGTAATCTGGAGTGTTTAATACTTGTTCGTCTCAACTTTCGTCTTTCTGCCCCAACTCTGGCTTTTTTTTTGGAGTGCTCCATCAACTTAATGACTATGGCACCAAGTGGAAATGCCATGGGTGCACACATCAAGGGTTCAGATGAAATAAAGCACTGGAGTAAACTTGCACAAAAACTGTGTGAGTTAAGTCTTGCTGACTATGTGTTTAACAGATATCCCCCGTCTCTCGTTGCCAACTGTGCACTACAACTGGCCAGTGAGATACAACAAGCAACTCAAGGAACGGTGGAAGAGTGGGATAGCATCATGGATGAGTCAGGCTACATTCACAATTCAATAGATTGTACTTTACGCTCTTCTAACAGCTGTCTGTCAGTAGCCAGCCTCTTGGCAAGCACAGACAATCTGGACCAGGAATGTAAAAACAATCTCAGTTTATTGGCGTCATTAAACCAAGAGGCATTGAAAATGATGTGACCTTTCCAAAATAAATTACATATTAAAAATACAAATAGAGACATGTGAAGGAATCCATAATTACTGTTACATATTTTGACATACCTCATGATGAATGATTCACGTTTTTTTATAAATGTAGAAGTAATATATTTGATATTTTATTTTACAATGTTATCTCAACTTCATGACATTTTTCGCTGAATGTGTGCATCTGTTGATGAGGCTGTTACATTTATTTATTATATTGTGTTAATAATAATAATAAATCATCATTATGAGTATTGTTATTTGTGTTTCTCTATCTTAGCTGAAGTGAATGTCACATACTATGTGGGGAAAAAAACTAGGCCTGTGCTGTTGTCCCCGACAGCAAGGTGTATATCGGCAAAACGGCCCCATACGTCTGCCACAACTGGCACCAATGGGCCCCTGAATCAGACACAAGTTGTGTATGACCAACAGCTGGACGTCACAGCTCTCAGGTCATGAGTCTCAGCGTCTGCCAATAATCCTGCTGAGCATAAACACAATCAATGTTGTCACAGTGATCCGGGCTATACAGAACATCAATACAGAAACAAGACATTTTAAAACAACAAATAAGAAAACAGTATATTTTTAATTTTGAGGTTTTTCCCAACTCCTGTTGAACAGACCAGTTCCAGTGAGTTGTGCAGTTTCTGCTCCATACACAGCTCCTCCTTCACCTGGATCTACTCAATACATCTGGATACTGGATACATCAAACTATGGTCTGAGCTAATGTCACACGTCTCAGACACATGTTTTACCGAGACATGTGACTGGACATTTAGTATCCAGCCCCACATTAGAGCTTACTCACCCACTAGGTTCTTGTGCTGATGTAGAGTGTTGGAGAATCATTCAAAGACGCTCTGGTTGAATAATATAGTTTATTATAAAACAGAGTGAAGCCAATTACAGATAAGAGTCCGGTTGTCTCAAAGCCAATATTAGAGAACACAAAGATGGAGACGTGCACTGCCTCCTTATTCAATCCATAGGAAAACCCCCTCGGATGATCAACTCCAGATGTTTCAGTAATGTATAGACACTAACAGTTTGATGCAAAGTAGCTCATAGGATCGTTTGGACCGCATACAGAGCAGACCAGGGTGTACACGGGGCCCGGGGACTCAGCCACCCTGGAACCCGGGGCAGGCCATCTCCTCAATGAATGTGGACAAGAGTTAGAGTGGTGTTAGTGTCTCCTGAAGCAGAAGGCTCTGCGCACTGAGTTGCGCACTGAGCTGCAGACTGAGCGCAGGATGGACCTGAGTGTATGTGTTTTTTTCTCTGGAGTCACCATGTGTTTGTAGATAAGGTCCACGATCATGTCTCTCTCAAGTCTAAGGACTACATGTTTGGCTCTCCCAGTCCCACAGCTTCCATCTCCAGGACCCCTCTCACAGCGACAGTGGCTGCTACCAGGCTGTCTGGGGCGATGAGCGGCTGCACCAGTCCCACAGAGATCCTGGGCACCAGCTCGTTCAGAGAGCTGGGCTGTGGCCCCTCTGACAGCATGGACTCTTCAGGGGTCTGCATGTTGTCATGGTTCATGGCATTAACAGTCTCCACCGGGACGATCATATTCATTAGGCCCTTGTCCTCTCAGTCCAGAGAACTGTAGACCAGAGGCGAGGAGTGGGCTTGGGGAAGAGGTACTCATAACACTTTTCTTAAAATGAAGCTCCTCATAAGAGTTATCAGTCAAGTGATTCATTGTTATGAATTGGTGCTGAAGGGCCTCCCTGGGAGCAAGCCTTTTGGTTGGGTCCATGTGGAGTAACCCTTGGAGGAAGCTTGTAAACACCGTCCTGTCTGCCCTGTTCTGTTTCACTGGTGTTTTCTGTTATATTTAAAATCAAGTCTTTCAGTTTTGTATTTTGTTGTTTTTATCAATTTTTGGTGATTTGCCTGAGGATTTTTTTGTATTCCTTAACTGTTTTTAATCTCCAGCGGGGATTCTGACTACGTGTCTCAATAAAAAAGGTGTCATTGTAATATGCTTTGTCAAAAAGTTTGTCTTCCGGTGGATCCATGAGATGCAAAATTGACTGAATGTGGTCATATTCAGAGTCACTAGTGAAGAGGTGATCTTTCAGATACATGAAGGCTTAACTGCAGCCTAACCCAAACACATCAATTTTGTTTGTGAGTTTGAGTCCCATAACCACCTCTGGAGCGCGGTGACATAAAGCCTGGCATTTGAGACCCAGTGTAATACACGATAGACCAAAATCAATTAGCTTAACTCTGAAAGGCTCGTTGGTTTGATCGACTAGCATCAGATTGTCTGGTTTTACATCCGTGTGAGCGATATTACATCCATGTACCTCGTCCAGGGCGATCAGGAGCTGTTCAGCTACAACACGAACCTCATGGAGAGACAGTGGTCCTTCCCGTATTTTGAACACAAAGTCAGAAATGCTGCAGTCCAACAGTTCAAACACCAGGCAGGAGTAACTGATAGAACCAAATGTGTCAATGAGGTTAGAGATCACAAACTGGCCACATTGAGACGTTTGGATTGTTTCATGGCAATAAACCTCAGTTTTAATTATAGTTTTCATCATAATGTCTATGACCTTGACTGCCACAGTTTGTCTGTTCTTGTATCGATGCATTTGAAAACTTTACCATGTCAAGTTTGACCTCTCCCAGCTTGTCGCTATGACATGACTTTGTTCCCCCAATCATTCTCTAATGCGTGGAGAGAATGGGGAGAGGATGGGAGAGGACAGAGCGAGAAGCACACCCGCCAAGACTCACTGACCCGGGTAAAAAGCACCACGACGCGGAACACAAGCAACGACAGAGTGAGGAACTCTGCCTGCCCTGTGAGTAATATGAAGTTGTAGTGGTGCTTACATAGTGAGCTTCCGGATGTACATAGGCACATTACAGAGGTCAAATAAAGAATGCCTCTATAGCGCCCCCATGTTTATGACTATGGGACCCTGGACACACTTACTTTGGCAGAGAGCAATGAAACTTGGTACAGTGATTCTCCACAGTGTACGCAACATAAAATGTTATTATGACCTCACCCTACAACAAACAGGAAGTCAGCCATTTTGGATTAAAATTGTGAGGTCAGGTATATTTGACAGCCTCTAACGTGCACATACTTTGTCCGGTTAGGCTCAAACCTGAAATACCTAATTACCCCTGAACACATCTGACTAATATGATGGCAGTATTGCGCCCCCTATAGACTGAAAGAAGAATTTAGTTTTAGGGAATTTTACAAAATTTGGCAAAAACATTCTTCACAAACATCCAGACAAATCAAAAAAGTCAAATATACCCTTCCGATGTTTGTCATGGTTTGGGGGCGGGGCCTCCTAATTGCTTTTTAACAATATTAAAACCCTTAGAAATCACACAATGTCTGATTATGGTGCCCGTCGGTGTCATTTGTGGCAGACGTTTGGGGCCATTTCGCCGATATACACAGGCCTAGTTATCATCATTGTAATATTCTCAACAAATACAATATATTAAGTTTTGATAATGTAATCCACTATTCAAGTTTACAAGCTAATTATCTTAATCTTGTTAACAATATTGCACCACCTCCCTTCAAGAAATTTGTCCAACTCTGTTCTGACCAAACGACTCGGACATCCAGGTCCACGTCTCACAAAAACTGTGTTGTCCCAAAAAGATCTTCTGCCTTTTCATTTAAAACCATCAAACAGTGGAATCAGCTCCCAGACAGTCTGAAGTTGTCTGTAGATCTGCAAACCTTTAATTTTGACAGCCTCTAACTTGGACATACTTTGCCCGATTAGGCACAAACCTGAATCTGTCCAATACATCTGACCAATATGATGGCATTTACCTCTATAGCGCCCCCTATAGACTGAAAGAAGAATGTAGTTTTAGGGAAATTTACTAAATTTGCCAAAGATATTCTTCACAAACATCCAGACAAATCCAAAAAGTCAAATAGACCCTTACAATGTTTGTCATGGTTTGGGGGCAGGGCCTCTTAATTGCTTGTTAACAATATAAATATGCGGGGACCGCAGATGGAAAATAGCTAAATCTGGTCCAAAGCATATTTTCTCTTGTGAGATTAATGTATTTGTACATGGTCCCTGTGAAATAAATAATAAAAACTAAACAAAAGATGGATGTAATATGAGCTAAAACTATCTGACACTACATTCAAATGGTTTTCACTTTCAAGTGTCTTATCTTTAGCCACTATTTACAGTATTGATATTTTGTCAACACCATTCTCTTTTTGTGTTCGTCTTTTTAGATAAGTCATCCGAGTCGGTGGATCGGCTGCTGTTGGAACGCTTCAAGAAGGTCTCACGTTTTCCGGAGGCCTTTAGCTCTGTCCAGTACTGGGGCACACAGACCCTGAGTCCTCCCACTGACTTTGGTGGCCTACAGAATAAACTGGAGCAACTCTTGGATAACAATGCCACCCGTTCACCACGCACCCCTGTAGTCATCTACAAAGCTCTCCGTGTAAGACTATTTTAAATCTGTTGTGAAAATATTACCCAAAATATAAGTGTCCGAGTGTAAGTGTCTGTTTAAGCATTATAATTTTCTGCAGGCTCTGAGTGAACGTTTTAATGGAGAGATTGCAGATGAACTGGTTGCCCACAGTTGTTTCTTTCCCGATGAGTACTTTACCTGCTCCAGCTTGTGCCTGAGCTGTGGGTCAGTAATCTGTGCCTCTATATGAACTTTAAATCGATTACCATTGTCTGTTTCCTTTTACTTGATTGTGTCTAATGTTTTTTGTCAGATGTGGGTGTAAAAACAGCATGAACCACTTAGTTGAAGGAGTGAGCCACGAGGCAAAGCATCGCTGTCGGTATTCTCTCCAGTATGATAATCGCATTTATACTTGTAAGGTAAGAGTGTATTACTGTGTTACTAAAATGTATAATTTTTCTGATTCACCCTTAATTGCATCATTGTGTGTTGCACCTTTCAGGCTTGTTATGAAGGAGGAAAGGAGGTCATAGTTGTCCCCAAGACTTCTGCTTCCTCAGACTCCCCATGGATGGGACTTGCCAAATATGCTTGGTCTGGGTGAGTAGTAGTCTTATGTTACCAGTGTAGGTAACATAAACCTGACCTAATTACATTATTTCTATCTCTACATTCATTCTGTTATTTGTATTATGCAAACCTAAATGGTGTAATTGTTACCTGTTTGTGCAGATATGTCATTGAATGTCCCAACTGTGGAGTGATCTACCGCAGCCGTCAGTATTGGTATGGGAATCAGGACCCAGTGGATACAGTTGTTCGTACAGAGATCCAGCATGTCTGGCCAGGAGTAAGAGGAATTTGATCAAATATTGATTCATTATTTTAGGTCAAATTATTTGATATACAAAATAAATTATACTTATATGATTTAATGAGTTTTATCTATTAGATATCATTATGCATATTTATTGTTTTATTGCTTTATTATTCTAGTCTGAGGGCTTTTTAAAGGACAATAGCAATGCCGCACAGCGTCTTCTAGATGGAGTTAACCTAGTGGCCCAGTCGGTGTCAGAGCTCAGTGTCAAGCCTGCCAAGGCTGTCACCTCTTGGCTGACTGATCAGATCGCTCCAGCCTACTGGAAACCCAACTCCCTGATCTTGGTGAGTGACACAGTTAGTCCTACTCTGTGGCAGATGCCACCAACAGGCAAGTCAACACTTTTATGCCCAGAGGATGTTCACTGCCTGTGGTGGTTTGTTCTATTATATGAGATGTTATTGTGTCACGATAACAAACTTGGACAGATGCAGAATGCATAATAAAAAACAATTCTCCTCTGTACAAGGTGTGCCATAAATGTCACACAGTCTTCCAGGACAATGACACCAAGCATCACTGCCGTGCCTGTGGAGAGGGCTTCTGCGATGGCTGCTCTTCCAAAGCTGCACCTGTCCCAGAGAGAGGCTGGGGTCTCGCCCCTGTCAGAGTCTGTGATGTCTGCCATGATCAAAGAGCTTCATATGAAGGTGTGTACATTCCCAGCAAAGTCTCTGTGCCAGGTTGTGTTATCCAGTATTTCATATATAAATACACAAAGCTAATAATGTATTTGTTTGTTTTAACACAGAAGTGCCTAATGTAGAGCTTGAGGAGGAAGAGGGTAGTAATCTTGCCAGGAAGGTTGGTGAAGCAGTGACAAACACATTTGGGGTTGTGGTCACTGCTATCGATATACCACTTGGTGAGTGCTAAACTTAAAGGAGGTTGTTATGTAACAGTATTGGCCTAACATTCTGTTTGAGTCCATGGAAACACTGCTCTCTAGTGGTGCTTATTTCCAGTGAACTCTCAGACCTGTCAGGCAGGTGCCAGCCAGCTGAGCTCCTCCTTTAAGGCAATGTGGAATGCCCTACTAACCCAGTTGTGTTGACGTTGACATTTAGAAAAATGAATACATGTTTTAACATGGCACATTTCTTTAAAAACTAAGGCAAATACTAAAATAGAGTTCTGGTGTGTTTGTATCGATGTTCAAATACTAAATTGGATAGGAGTTTGTTAATGCTGTGAATGCTCTGTATTCATATTATGTGTTTCCTATAGGCCTAGTGAAAGATGCAGCTCGACCTGCCTACTGGGTGCCTGACCAGGACATCTTGTCCTGTCACAATTGCCAACGCGACTTCACTGCCAAGCTGTCCAAGCACCATTGCCGTGCGTGTGGCCAAGGAGTGTGTGATGACTGTTCCCCGGAGCGGCGGCCAGTGCCATCGCGCGGCTGGGATCATCCTGTACGCGTGTGCATCGGCTGCAACCAGAAACCTGAACTTTAACAAGACAGCCTTCCTTCCTCAGATCATCAGAGAGAACCACTCACTCTCAGTCACTGCTATACCTCTGTTATTTCAAAGTTCTGTGTCTGTGGCAAGGAAGCATTAATCATAGGGTATATAGGACATTTAGCAGATTTGGGATTTAAGCGTTTCTGTGGCCTTTCAGAACAGCCAGAATATATGCGTTACTTGACTGAGAGTTTAAGTACCACTCTGAACGAACCGAGTGAATATTCTATTTCTATTCTATTGACACAAATCCCAAATGTGGCATTTCAAAAGGCTGTTTAACTATTTTTCTACTTTAAGAAAATGTAAAAAAAATATATATATAATTTAAACTTTATTAGTTTTCTTGAAAAACCCTGTGGGGTTGATTTGAATAGATTTTAGTAATTATTATTATTAAGTAATGTTTTCAGATGTCGTATTGTAATGGCAAGGAGAACTTTTATATCCATAAAGATATCCCTGCAGGTTTCTTGCATGCTGTATTGCAACATTTTAGTTTTTGCACTAAGCCTTCTCAGCTGTTATAGGCTGTTGCTTACCATGGCCAAAAAACAGATATCCAGCTGACTTCTATCATCTGTGCTGAACTGTACTCGCACCACATTTGAGTCTTCATGAGTTATCTGGTACGCCAAAATCATTCAGGTCACTGTGTCTGTGCGCTAATGTTAATATTTGATCATGTATCTTATGGTTGTATGAAAATATAGAGCTGCATATGTTAGACGAGTGTACATTTGAGATGTTATTTATGTATCAAAGGAAAAAAAAAAACGATAGCATTATTAATACTAGCATTATTTTTAGCACCTCTGGCATGCATGATAGTTTGACAGAGATCTATGGCCTTGTGTATATTTGGAGAAAGCTCCCTGAAGTGGCATTTCTGTCTGTTATACATTTTCTGTATTATTTGTTTAGTTATTTTTAATTTTGTTGTGTTAATATTTATACAAAACAGTCTGTCTGTCCTCAAATAAGTTTCATTTCACTCACATCTTAAAAACATAACTGGATACTATTTCATGTTTTCATGTTTCATGCGTATCATGTCGCGCTATGTTTTTTTTCTTAAATGAATCCGTTATCTATATATAGTGCTGTGTGACTATGATGCGTTACTGTTGTAGTGTTATATTAGTTTGTAGTGTTTATTTAGTATTCACATTTTGTCACCTTGTTATCCATTGTCAATCAATATTACAAAGTGAATGTGGCCACAATAATACATAAACATATTATGAAATTAAAAGCTTTAATATTTTTTGTCCTGAATCACATTATAGTTACTGAAAAAGCACATGTGCTTGCATTGTTCCTATCCACTTTGAGCATTGTTTTTACAAAGATAGGTCATGTCTTTCTTTGGCTCTCAAAAGAATCTTTTCTTTCTGATATCTGGGAAAAAGTTGTGTCTACCTTAGTCTAAAAATAGCATTAGCTATTGCATTGCTCACAGCCTTCTCTTGGATGCTAATATTGCACATAATAGGAATTATCTCTATATACTTGTGTTGCTGTTCATTCCCATGCAAATTTGTGCTGTGTGCTTTTTAAGACATCCTTAATTGTGTATGAAAGAAAGTGTATTTTATCTTACTGACAACCTTACTACAAATCAAGCCAGGATAACTGGTAAATTTGAAACTATTTGAAATGAATGGGTAATAAACTGTTGGAAGATTTGCATAAGATTAAATATGTATCAGCCCCATCTGTCAGAGCCTAATCTGAAATTGCCTCCACGTCTTTGGTGTATATGTTTGTGTAAAATCTTTGTATGAAACCACTCATTGTATGTAGGAGGAAGAGATTGTGTGAATGGCAGCTAGGCTCATAATACACAGGCGTATTATGAGCCTAGCTGCCATTCCTCTATAAACACAGCAGCTTCAGATCAAGTGAGGGGGAAATGATTTGCTTGGTGCTTATTGATGATGATAAATGATTCATAATTATTTTAATAAATAATGAAACACAAGCTTCCATGTTCTTTGGTATTCGTGTTCTCCCTGCCCTCACTTGGTCAAACAGGGAATAGCTCTATGTATCTCTCAAAGCTACAGTTAGGGGCTCTTTAAAAGGACTAAAGTTGAGACGTGTTCAATATAAATACAGGGAAAACCCTTTAAAATAATTTTGACAGTTTACCCCCATAAAGCCACGCCCCATCCGCCTTTCCTGCAAATGTATTGGTCCCATAGATTGGTCCACGAATTCAGCCCGAGCTCTGATTGGTGGGCTCCTGTAGGTTTCCCTCAGAACTGCAAGACGCCGATATTGCGTTACATTGGAGCAAAATGGCGGCTGTCATTCAGAATCCACTAAAAGCGTAAGTATTTTGACATTAAAGAAATTGTGAATAATTACTTTGCTGCCAACTCGTTTACCGTAAGTGGCTATTCGTGCATGTTGGTTCCAGTCGTGTGTATTTGGCCGGTGACGCTGTCTAAATGCATTTTGTCTACTTCTTGCATGGTAAAGTAGCCCCCGTATAGTGCTTTTATTTCAAAAGGTTATATCATTTACTCTCAAACATTAACCAGCGGATGCCTGGCCATGTAATCGTACAAGCAAAGCCTTTTGTTTTGACGGCTTTGCGTTCAGCACAACAGACTGTCGTCTTTAGTAGGCTACATTTATTCGAAAACTGTCGACAACGTGCCTGTATGCAGCGGCGAATCATTAAAAGCCGCTTTTCTTCGTGCTTTATTGGGCATTGCTGGCGGAATATCATCTGACATTCCGAAACTCGTTTACACTTGGTGGGAATTGTCGACATGTCAACTTTGGCTCCTCCAGGCGCAGACGTGGTCAGGACCCGGTAAAGCAAGCAAGGGAGGAGGCATTTTGTATTTGCATGCTTTCTGGCTAAATCGACCAAAGTGACAGCCTGTGTAGTTTGCCGTCGGAAATAAAAACTACCTCCTGCTTCAAGCGCCGAGTGCACAAGTGCTTTTATCCCCTTAACTTTAAAGATATGCTCCACCTAGCTCTCAATTTCTCCTTTGTTCTTCTGTTCTATTAATATAACAGGTCATTGCTCAAGTTAATCGCAATAACAAGCAATTTTGCCAAGTTGCTTTTGGGGACGTGACAAAATTGGCCGGTGGTGGTGGGATGGGGCAGGTCGGTATTGGAAAGGTAGATTTGACTGTGCTTTTAAGTGGAGGACTGCTGGAGATTAGCTTGGTCCAGGATCCTTGGCCCATCTGTCAGAGAGATGCTCCTACAGGGAGAGAGGAAGTGTTGGCCACAACCATCTGCTGCTCCACAAAGGAACACCTCACACCTCTCTGGACCCCAGCACAAGGGCCAGACCAGTCAACACCCAGTGTTCACACACACTGTTACTATTCAGTGTGTGACATTGTTACTAACTCAGAAAGAGGGGAATATGGAGGCTGAAGTGATAGACTGATGATGCACGCTTGTTTTTTCACATATATTTTAAGATTAAAAGTCAACCTTCTCAGCATTGTGTGGTTGTGACACATACATACCCTGGGCAGTTAAATGCATTTGCTCAGATAACCCTTGTGTATACAGTCCAAATAATTACAGTGAGCACTGTAAAGTCTTACTTGAACAGTGTTGTTTCTCAGTCATTGTCCTGTTACAAGCCCTTGCTTCTAATGAGAGGATGAATATTATGAATAAACATTATAAATGAATATTAGAAAATTATGTTGGAATGTTTCCCTGTGCTCCATCCAGTCTGTCTGCTGTCACGATGCTTTCATCTTTGAGACACTTGTGCATTCAGATGTGGACTGTCTCCTTGCTATAAGCTGTGCTTAATGAAGTGTTTCAATCTGCTATAATTAGCCTCTGTCTAGGGTTTCTGACTTCATTTCACACTTTTGTCAGATTATAATTAGTCACACTTGACACTAATTGGATGTTGCTCCTGTGGACCAGTTTGACCTTTTTGTATTAAGATGATTCACTTTAGGAGAAAATGAAAAGCTGGTGTTCAGACTGTGGTGGATGAAGCTTCAAGCCTGAGCTTTTCTGTGAGGTCTGCCCCTCATTTGAGCCTGATGGGAGGATGTTAATCTCCAAAATCTGCTGATTAAAATGGAGGCTGCTGGAATATTTAATGACTAAAGGAGCTCATGGGCATGCTGGTTGAAACTCGGACTCTTCTGTGGTTGAAACTCGGACTCTTCTGTGGTTGAAATTTGGACTCTTCTGTGGGTGGGACACGGCTCCCCTGGTTTCTCCTCAGCCCATTCCTTCATCAGCTCACGAAAGTGGAGGGCACATAGAGCATGAGTCAGGCCTGCTGCAGTGTGGAGGTGTCTGGCCTGGTTTGTCCTGCCCTCACAGACTGGGGCGCACTGATTGGTGTAATCAGGACTTCAGGATGCAGTCAGTCCTCCCCCTCTTTCCCCTCCGCTCTGTTGTTGGTGGTGGCTCAAGCTTCCTGTGACTGAGACCTGCACCTGCAAACACCATACAGCTTCAGAGCAAGTTGTTTCCAGACATGCCCCAAAGTCTTTTACGTACAGAGGAGGTTTGTACTGTCTGCAAAGTTAACCGTAATTTGTAATCAGATATGCAAAAGGACTGTTGACACATGCTCGCGTCACGGAGTCAGCCATGTGACACAGAGGACCGTTGACAGGAACACTCTGATAGTGGAGGCCCCACTGGCCACAAGATTTGCTTTTGTTCTTTGCTACTGCACACGTTCACCACACATACCGTTTACCATGTGCTTATTCACCGTCAGCTTTTGGAGGAACTGGTGTCCTACTTTTAACTGTTTTTAGATGTTGAGTACTGTTTCTTCCAGAATGCAAATAATATGCCTTCACTGGCCACTTCATTAGGTAGACCTAGTGTGTCCTTCTACTGCTGTAGGATGTGCCTCATATGTTGTCGTTTATGCTTTCATTGATGTTCTTCTGTAGCTCTTGCTTATGATCTGCCTCAAAATATTCCCTGACTCACAGAACTGCCACTCACTTAAAAGTAAAAAATTCTCTGTAAACCCTAGACAATGTTGTATGACTCAACCCCATATCCAAACTCAAATGTGTTCTACATACTGATGCATGGTTTGAACTTCTGTAGGTTTGACAATCTATTGGCTATACACTGGATAATAAACACAATAATGATCCTCATTAAAAAGTTATATCTACTATTCAATCTGGTGGTGTGTGTCAAACCAATACAGTTAAAGTATATATCAAACTATTTCTAGCCTTGTTGGATATGTGGGTCCTGTCACTCATTGTTAGTTGCACTGGACTCCCACTGAATCTGCTGCTCTGACTGCCAACCTGCAGAGACTCTAGTAGCTAACATATCACCACCACATTTCTCATCTTTTCTTGTTGTTGGGCAATCTCTTGAGCACCACTTTACTTGGCATCTCTCAGCATGGACCCTTTGGGCATGCTCTTCAGTATTTTAAGAAGCATTTACAGCTGGTGCGTGTTTTTTAGTAAACTGATATGTCACTGAGCGTCCCATCTGAGCTGTGTTGATACAGAGCAATGGCATGGAGACGCACAGGTTAGCTTAGACCTCGTGTTTTTAAAATACCCCACAGAAATTGACTTAGGTCAATGTGGTGTTTTGTATCTAGCACCCATTTAAACGTATGGTAATAACTATGAAAAACAACTGGTCTGATAGCCCCTCATAATTGAGGCGTTTATACGTGTAGTGTTCAGCCGTTACTGGAAGCTTTTGCCAATCAAATGCTTAGAAGGAGATTCCAAGTTTGGCATGCTTCTATTGCAACACAGCAGTTGTTGCGAGAGAGCCAATGGATAAAGCATTTCTGTTACCCTGTTATTTATTTTGTGTCAAGGCTTTTTGTGGTATTTCGAAGCTGTGGACACACAAGGCTGTGCTAGTAAAAAAATGTACTACACTGACCTTAGTAAAAGTGTAACAAATGGAAGGGTTATTGGTTCTTATGTATTTTTGCTGTGTCATTGTCTTTTTTTCTGTTCAAATCTACTCTTCCTGCCCACCTCCCCTCTATACCTCTGTACTCTCGTCAGTCACACTGATGTGAACCGCTCATTCCCTGGAGACCAACGCACGGTAGCCCTGTCTGAGCCTTGGTTCTTAATGCTGAAAACAACCACATATGGTATAGAATAATAAAAGTTAGGGTAAAGAATGATGGCGCAAGTGTAAGAAGCAGACACAAATCCCACTCCCGCTGCCCACCCCCAGGAACCAGTTTTAACATTCCAGGCTCGACTCGCAGCCTGCAGCTCATTAGTTCCACTCCAAAATGGCCGTCTTCCTAATGTCGTAATTGGGAACACGTGGAAGAAGTTCATTAATGTGGTGATACGGGTTAAAAAGCATGTTGTTCGTGTGTTCCAACAACACTGCTCACAGTAGCTCCACAACGTTTCTGAAGTCTGCCCAAATACTCTCGTCTTTGATATAGTTAAATTGGAACCTGCCCTTGTGCTCGGCACTCTGCTGAGATTAATTAAGTAGGCTAATTACCATACCAGGCGTGTGGCAGTGATCGAGGGCTCCTATGTGAGAAATCCTCCCCCATCTTATACTCTGAATATTAACGGTGAAAGCCTGAGGGACTGCCAAAATCTCACTTGACACTGGTGAAAAAAAAGTAGAACCAAGACTTTGAGTCCTACTGTAGTCTGAAAAGAGGCTTAATGTTAGTTGATGGTAGTAATGTAATTTGGATAACACTGATACAGCCCACATATAGGTAACATGTTAAAGTTGAGATGTGGGAGCAGTATCAAACCAGGCCCTTCTGCTTTTTATCCTCCCACATGTTCTCTGCTGTCGTGACTATGACTGATTAAAAGTGTGCGGATTTTAACAGCATCATGGAAACAAGCTTATTTTACGACACTTTGTTTGAAAGGAACATGTGCAACAGTATTAATTGACTCTTATCCTTTACATTTGACATTACCAATGACTTAAAGACATGCGCAGAGTGAAATGTGATCGTAAATGATTTTCTGTGCATGTCAGCCTGGTAATAATTGGCCACTGTCCCCACCTAAGCCCAACAGTTTTTGAGATTGGCTCCAGTTACCCTTGCCACATACTGGAAGATTGGACTGTCCATTCTACAAACACAAAGCACAATCAGTGTCTGACATTCCATTTCTGTTTCAGACTGGGTGACCAGTTCTATAAGGATGCCATTGAGCAGTGCCGCAGCTACAATGCCCGTCTGTGCGCCGAACGCAGCGTCCGCCTTCCATTCCTCGACTCCCAAACCGGAGTGGCCCAGAACAACTGCTACATCTGGATGGAGCGCCACCACCGCAGCCCTGGTACACATGACTTCACACTACACCTTCTTAAACTAAACAGTTGTAATCTAAAAGTTAACTACGGAAAATACCAAACCAAATGGCCCTGTGGTAGAAACGAGGCTATAGAATTGTTGTGCAGCTGTAGATGTGTAAACTTTAATAAGGTATTTTATAGGCTGAAGGTGTCATGTGGTTATGTAGATACCTGTTTGTATGCAGGGGTTGCGGCAGGACAGATGTACACGTACCCCGCCCGCTGCTGGAGGAAGAAGAGACGGCTACACAACTCCACAGACCCCCGTCTGGGCATCTACGGCCTCCATCTCGGTAAAACGCCTGTCCACCACTCCCTCCAGCTCATGTGATTAGTGACCATCCTGAGTAATATATATAAAAGCATACACGTCTCTGTAAGCAGCCTGTCAGTCATTTTTCTAAAGATGAAATGTGCCTGTGTTCACCCCGGCTGGTTAACTTGTTTTGTGAGAAGTAGAACATGTAATTAGATTCATCACTGCTGGGAGCACTAAGACAGAGTGCGGCTACAGCAGACACTATTTAATACATGTTGTGGAATGGAGCTTTGCCTACTCGGCCTGACAATTTAAACAACTTCACCACTCGCTCAACACATTGAGCTCTTCCACCCGTTTGCTCCTGTCCACCTCTCTGCTCATTGGCCTTGTCTCATTAGCCTTCTTTGTCTCTTCATCCCACCTCATAATCTGCTGGGCTGTCACAGAGTTTGTTTTGTGGCTTGTGCTCAAGTATCTGGTCCATTTTGTGCCCAAGACTTGTGCACCCACTGGGATGTGGTGACTTTGACTTTCTTGAAGGATATGAGAAAGCAAAGCATGTAAATATGACTTTGCTTTATAGAAATAGAAATTCACTGTTCTCACTGCTGTTTTTCACTGACAGAAGGATTTTGTGCTGAGATATTTTTGCATTCCTTTCAAAAAGAAAATCTGTTTATAAATCCAGAAACAGTGAGCAAGCATATAAGGGCAGAGATGGCACGATGTACTGAGAAGCAAGCCTTTGTTTCCCAAACACGTCCCATTGTGTCCTATTGTTTTTCTCTGAGCTCACTCCGACCCCAGCAGCACCACACCGCTTCTGTCCCTACAACAGGCTGCTGTCCCTACAACAGGCTGCTGTCCCTATAACAGGCTGCTGATCCAACAACAGGCTGGGACAGCCTACAACAGGCTGCTGTCCTAACAACGGGCTGCTGTCCCTACAACGGGCTGCTGTCCCAACAACGGGCTGCTGTCCCAACAACGGGCTGCTGTCCCAACAACGGGCTGCTGTCCCAACAACGGGCTGCTGTCCCTACAACGGGCTGCTGTCCCTACAACGGGCTGCTGTCCCTACAACGGGCTGCTGTCCCTACCACGGGCTGCTGTCCCTACAACGGGTCTGTTGGCTGCTGTCTGCAGCTCTGTGCACGGGGAACCATAACCTGATTTAACCTGAAGTCTCAGAGAGCTGCTCGCTGTGCGGCTGGCCAGAGGTGCTGAGCACACGGCACAGTCTGGCTGGGCTGTGTCTAGCTGATGCTGTGCTGGAGACTGGGGCTGCATGCACAATCAGGTCCTGCTGCAGGCTGCTGCCGCTCTATTTATATCCCCCAGCTCCCGTGGGTGGGGAGGGACGGGTGTGGTGGGGGGCTCCTGTCTTGTCACGGAGAGTTGAAAGTCAACATGTGCAGACACAATAGTGAGGGGCTGCTGAAGAGGCCCACTTTATCTTCTCACGCCTACCTCCTTCATGATCTCGTACCTGTAGTCTTCAGCAGCTCTGCTCAGTATTCTGAATGCCTCCAGTGGACGCAGTGAGAGATGAGGAGACTGTAGAGCTGGAGTCAGGGGCTTTGAAGTATGTCCTCTTTTCAAACATCACAAAGAAAGTGGCTGATCATGAAGCTCTCTGAGGAGAGGAGATTGTATGAATCTGACTGACTGTCAAAGCTGTTGTTTGTCATGTCTACCTAACCTGCTCCACTACTACACTATTTGTTTAGATTTTATGGCTTCACTGTAGGAGAACATATCTGCATGATGTTTTTAACTTCAGTGATAAGATAACCTACCTGTGGTTCCCTTTAAAACTGACAAAAACAGATATATTTCAATAAAGAAAAGATACATGAAATGAGAGGCCTTTAACATACGGCCCAATCATATGAAAATGTCCTTAGAGTTATTAATAAAGCACACAGACACACAGAATTTACATACAGAATTTGTATTCCAGTAAAAGGGTGGAATTGTTTTTGACTGAAGCAGACTATAGGCATGTGTTAGCCTGTCCCTGCAGGACAAACACTGCTGGTATTCGGATGATTCATTGCATATATGCTGTTGTCTGTGCAGATGGTGGCCTGATGTCCAAAGACTCACTGCCCACTCAGAGCACCACACTGGAGGCTCTGCTGCGAGGAGAGGGGCTGGACCGAAGGAACAACTCCAAGAACGACGAGGACAGTCTGCTGGAGATCCAGGTAGAGTTCAATCCCTCAGTACAGAGCCTGCAATCCCTCACTACAGAGCCCTGACATTAAGAGCTGCTGGACTGTTGTGCCCCGACCGGTTGCCAAGGCAACTCTCCAGGTTTTTCCAGCTGACCTGCAGGGCTCGTTAGCCGACTGCCCTCTCACTGCGAAGCCTTTCTGACATAGACGGCTCAGACTGCAACCCCATTTGACTAATTATTACCATATGCAATCACAATTAGTAGGCCCATCTATCTGCCCTGATATTACTACATACTACAAAACTATAGTACATATAAACACACTTAATTGATAATTATTGACCAGTCCATTACAACTAAATAAATATATTTATTAAGTAACTGTTGGTGTAATTAAAAAACACAATGAAATAAATATAACATTGCTATAACAGTAAATAAAATATAACAGTACTATTAAAAAAAAAAATCAAGATTAAGGTGCCGATAGAAGTCATATTTTGCCTCTGTGTAATCACTTCAGAGGGTCCTGGAGGCAGACGCCGCAGAAGATGCCTTTGACGATGATGAAGAATTTGAGGTGGACACACCCAAGAGGAGACATCGGGGCAAAGGAAGGGTAAGAGCCAACAAATACTACTGTTTGTTCTGCAACTTGACCGGACATACAGGAATGACAACATTACGGCCTACTACAAACAACACGGGGTTTATAATGTGTATTTTGTCAGGGTCGAGGCTCGGGTCGCAGGAGGGCGGACTATGATGATAAGCCATATGTCTGTGACAGTAAGTGCCCAGTCCTTTACTTACAAACCTAGTGAGGGGAAAAGTTAGGACCATGTTTAAAATGTAATTAAAACGGAATACAATCCTTCACAAATCTCATATAGGTCTATTATTATTCATATTAGGACACAAACACAATAATCCGCTGGACAGGTACCTATCATGAAGATGCTGAACTAGATTGATTTTGATACTTCTACAATTAATATTAATATATTAATTAATTAATGCCCTGAAGCACTTTAATTGAGCCAATAATCCTGCTGAACATAAACTAACATAACATTTTGGCACAGTGATCCGGGCTAGTGTATATTTAATGTACATATGCAAATTACAGAGGTCAAATAAAGAATACTACCTACTTGACTTTCTCATTAACATTTTACAAAGCACTTCTCACACTGTGTGGAATTTCTCGCTGTTGGGCCCAGTACATATAAGATGCATGTGGAAAAGTCAAGTGGGGGTGTTTCTCCTAATGGTCTTTTCCTGGTAATGGCTTACTGTATGTAATTTGGTCTCATTCTTTTTCAGGCAGATACAAACCAAGGCAAAACTCCAAATCTACGACCTCAGGTAACTGCATGTTTACTGTGTTTTTCAATTCTGCAGCACGTCTGCGTCTCTATATTAGACAGGTGAACAAATGAAAAATGCTCATTAAAACACGGGATGATTGTCCAGGTAAGACTTTGAGAATCTGCTGCTGTTTCTCTTGTGGGTGACTGTCGGTGTGTGCCTGCCCCACACACACGCTGCTCCGAGCCGCCCCTAGTTGTGCTTGAGTTGGCGAAGGACAGTTTAGTTCACACAGATAGAGAGGGCAGAGACAGGCTACAGCTGATCAGATGAGTGCCCTGTTTGATTTACAACTCAATGGTTCTGCCTGGAGACGTGCTGTAGACGCAAAGTACTCAGTAAAAAACAGTGTTGGGCTTTGATTACGCTTGTGCCCTCTGTTTTTACAGTGTGTACAAAGCGCTACAGGAACCGCACAGGACTAAGCTACCACTACACCCATTCCCATCTGGCAGAGGAGGAGCGTCCCGGAGAGAGAAGCACGGTTGTCCCAAGAACGCCCTCTGTACCACAGACGGACAGACAAAAACGTAAGAGTTTGTCAATTAGGGATTACAAAGTGATGGGAGGTAGAACATTTTAAATTGCATTGTTGGATTGCAACAATTGATAGTAGTACAGAAAAAACTTTAGATTACTGTACTAATATTTTTTTTACTTTGAACATGTGTTGCAGGTCCGAAAGGTCCAGGTGGGGCAAACATTCCCAATAACTACTGTACTAAATGTCATGGTTCAAAGAAAACTGGTAAATCAGGGTCTCCCTATGCAGTATGTCAGTGCATAGGTGAGTCAGATCAAATGTACTGTACTTTTTCCCCACTTTTACCACATGTGTATATAATGACTGTTGTTCCTTTGTCCTGCTGGCAGCTGACTGTGGAGAGGAGAAGGAGGACGGGACTGGAGCTGAGGAGCTGTTCGGCACCACCTCAGAGAGCGACACATCCACATTTCACGGCTTTGAAGAGGATGAGCTGGAGGAACCTACTGCCAACAGCAATGGCATCTCCAGCCGACACAGATAGAATACCTTTAACTACAATCAGACTGTTTTAAACGTATGGATTAACCTCTGGCAAAAATCTGCTACTTCTTTTTTTCAATGTTGTTTGTTTGCAGAAAGCACAAAGTCAGAATTTCAGGACAGAAATGCAAGAGGTGTTTTATCTACTGAACACTGTTGAGTAATTTATGAACATTTTTATATATAAATGTATATTAACTTTTAAGGCAATGAACAATGACTTCGTGCAAACTGAAGTGTTTCCCCCTCACTGGAGCAGAAGGATTATACATAGAACAAAACACTGGATACTTTTAAAAACTGAACATTTTTATGAGATGATTGACATGTTGAAATGTCAATGCAGACAGGGCCTGAGCTGCATAATGTTTGTGAATCAGTTTTTTGTTTGAAGGACTTTACTATAACTCTGGACTAAACTTTTAAAAATGAAGGAACCAAGGAAATGTTTGACAATGGGCCCCATATTATATTTGAAGATGCCTTCGAAGCCCTATTCAGTTTTAAGCACTGCAAGGTAAGTGTTCCTTTTTTCATTTTTTGTGTATAGTGCTATTGGGTGTCAATGACCTGACCACTCCCATATCTGCATCAGTTTGTGACATCCCTGTGTGTTGTCTGTGTTGTACAGGAGCTTTCAGCATAATGGCTGGTGGCCCAGTCAGGACATGAACATTGAAGAAGAGGATATCACCTCAGATTTAATCAGCCTTCACGTACCTCCTGATTTGGGCCTAAAACAACTGACTGAATGGATGAAAAGCATCCACTACTTGTAAAAGCCATGTGGCTTAATTGCAGCAACTGTTCTCTTGACGCTATGTATCGATCACTTGTGAACATTTGATATGTGAATAGCTCCAGCTTCTGTCATCCCTGGTGCACTGTGCTGGAACTCTAACACTCTAACACTCTAACACTAAAGGTTAGACCGTTGGATTGTTTGTGCTCAAAGTGTGCACTGGGCCCCTGGGTGCAGCCTACCCGCTCCTTCCGTGTGATCTGAAGTGACACTGCAACACCATTATCCTCATCACTGTGCCAGCCTCCGCTCTGCAGCCAGCTCTGACGGCCATGGCCCTGCATCCGATTGGACCGCGGACCCCTCTGACCCCAGCCATAGAGATGGTGCTCAACTCCACCACTACGACACACAGATTTCTGGATTACTGTGTGATAGCTGGACATGGACACTAAAGCTTTTTCTGGGCTTTTTTTTCATTCTGATGCGAATTAATTGCAGTTATTGAGTATTTTTGGCTTCCTGCTTCCGTTGTATAATATTTCTGTGTTTTGAACTCTTTCAGTTATTCCTTGGTTTCTTCTTCTACTGTTTAAATACCTCTGTTCTGATCAGGTGCACAATAGCCACGACTACTCAGGCATCTTTGATTTCTTCTGCTTTTGATTGTTCAGCCACTGAGTTGTGTGATTGTATTGCGTTGGCATCCAGGAACAGGAACACCAATACCACCCCAGGATCCCAGTACAATGACTCATCAGCTGGTCTGGTCTAGGAGCTTGCAACCTCAAAAAAAAAAAACAACTGCAATAAGACGCTCAAACTACTGTGGCAGCAGATTGTGAAGTGAGGTTTATCTCAAATACTGCTTACTGCTCAGATGTAAACTGTAAAGCCAAGTTCTTGTGACATTTATGTTGTAGAAATCTTTAGACCGTTAAGCTGCCTCTTATGGCCCATAGGCTGCCCATCTGAGTGAAGAGGTCTGTGTAACTCACTATTGCTGCAATGTAATATCTGCTCTGAACCATTAATCCTTTGTCTGTTAAGACTTGCATGTGCATCCAAAACCATCTGTCGACACTTCCCTCAGGGACCCTCCACACAGCAGTGCATCTCTCTGGGACATGGAGCGGATGCAAAAACTAGTCAATAACCTCCTCTTCTCTGTGTTTTAAGAAAAACAAAATCCTTCCTTCCAAAGTCATGCCCGAGAGAGGAAGCATGTGTCATTGTACCCTTACTTAACATTACCGTACAGTCAGTGTGTCACCTATCCATTGAAAAGCCTGTATACCTCATTGAAGACTCAGCAATAGGCCCTGGTACTCTCTACGGACAGAGAGGGAGAGTCTGGGTGGGAACGGAGCCAAGAGATGAAACGCAAATGTTTCGTCTTCAGATGTAAATAAGTTGAAATGAAGAAGATGAAGTCTTTGTTTGTTAAACTATTTTTATTGTTCTGAGAAAATAAAAGACAAAAACAATGAATGACTGGGTATGTCTTTTTCTGTATGGATTTTTGGGGGTGACCTTCAGACTCCCAGGAGCATAAGAAATGGAAAAATACCACTAGAGTTTGTGATGGCGGTGAAGGCCCAGGCTTTAAATTGGAAAAAGACAAGTCGGGGCAATAGCTTGTGGGATATTGATCGGTTGGTTTGAGAAGTCTGAAGTCCAGCAGCTGCTAGAAAACCGTTCAGACAGCTATATCAGGCATGGAACTATAGGTGATGTGTTGGCAGGTTTAAAGGTCTAATAATACCTTTACATGCAATAGATCTATAAATGACAATTAATATTATTGTTTGCCAATTGTGTTTTCTCAGTCTGTAATGCTTAAGTGAGGATACATCTCATCTATTATCACTTGTTTTTGTGGTTGTCAATAGTGCTGACCTCCACCAGGCAGCAATAGTTGGAGATAGCTGACAGTGTGTTACTGTACATACAAAATGATTTGCACAGGACTTAATCCTATCCATAAATAAACATAATTATGGTGTTCTAGATTACATTATTAGCAATATTTTTCATCTAGCAATCAAAAAGTGCCACAGCAGTCAGGTCCAGAGACTTTATTATTTGGTACCTATGGATAGATAACAGGTGCTTGGGTGTTTAGAGTGCCAGTAGTTTACTTGCTGATTGAAAAACTAAAAGCACAAAATGCCCTGAATATGTTACATGCATAGTAATGTGCCCATGTCAAACAGTGTGCTTTCAATGACATTTAGCCGATATAGATCTACAACACTCTCTATACATACTGTAGTGTCATCGTATTTGTGCGGAGAATAACATTTGGTACATTGACTTGATATAAGCATTTCTCTCTACCATATATTCACGAGGTTATTGGTTTATGACCTGTACATCGTTCATTCAGTAGTCCAAAGTACTACGTTACTGTAGCAGTCATTGGCCACGTGGGGGTGCTGGGAGACTAGAATTTCATCAGTCCAAGAAGATCAAGGCGGTAAGTCGCAATGAGGCCTCAGTGGAGCAACGGGGCACTCAAAAAGGGTGGGCATTTTGTTCCCAAATACTTGTCTGATCTTGGAGTCCATTCTCTGACTTGATTGACTTAATTCGGTCTTCAAGAGAACAACACATTTCTCCTTGGCTTTGAAGTCCAAGAACATGCACCGACTCAGGACAGACAATTGGATGAACTTATGGCACACAAATGGCCAAATATAGGGGCTGAGTATGGTAGAAAAGGACATTATTCTAAATTAAGTACCCATGCCATATAAAAGAATACATAAAATCCATTATCTATAACAGCCCCATATTTGGCAAGAGGCCTTTTAGGTGCCCAGGACTGGAGTAAAATTTGACATTATGAAGATGATATGGTACATCTTACATTGCTCATTGGCTTTCACCACAATTACTCTACATGGCACTTGAAACTTGTATGAGTACTCTGTAACCGTGACCACGTGTATAAAACCACCACTTAGAGTGATGTAACCTTTCCCTGTATTTTATCATTTCAGCTTCTACTAGAAATTGTGAAAGCACTGATCCATTGTGACGAGAGGAATGGCAAATTTATCAGCTCTGTTTCATTTCAAAAGAATGACTGTAAAAACACAATATGCATTTTCCACTATATAGACATCTGAATGGAACATGCAATATTGCAAAGTGGATGCAACATTAAGCCCTTATGTCAGATTCTGGAATGTAATGAAGCATGAAAACAAATCAATTCTGTAGACAGCAGAAAAGCAGTGCTGATTGCTACTGCTTTTCATTAGTGATCCAATATGTCATGTGCATTATAATAAACTGAAAGAATAGAAAAATGAATATAAATAGAGTTTGGGTAGATCTGTTTCAAACTTAAAATGGTTAACCTGTTTATTGCTGACTATGGTGATATAATGAACTTCATGACAAAAGAATGCAAAAATGTGCCACATATTGACCAAACAATAATTCTGCATCCTCTGAGATGTGCTTATACATGTGAATATGAAACAATTGTAACTGACAAAGAGCCAGACATCCCACAGAAAGCAGCCCTAGTCTGGATGTGCTTTATACTGTTAGTTTTTAGGCTTGTCTTTGACCCTTCAGCAGACTGCACAGTGCTGCTCTGTGGATGGCAGCAGCAGTAGTCCTGGGAGTGATGTCATTGCAGTAGTAGCTAGCTCCAGCTCCCATTGCCATTGTCCCTGTCCTGGTCAGCTTGTCTGGCCAGTGGGGTCCGATTGTGCCCCTCCAGTTTGGGAAGTGTCAGGAGGACTGCATCAGGCCGGTTAGACGCTTCCCTGTTAACGACTTGCCCTGAAAAATCAGACAAATATATTTACAGAGCACAGGTTGTAGTAGCTATCTTCATCTACACATCTATAATGTGTCACATGGTTGTGCCAAAGCTGATAACACTGATCGTGAGCCAGCCAACTGTGCTTTGTGATATGAGCAGCCCCCAGCATTGTTTTTTTTTTTTTTTTTGGACTTACCACACTGCGGGTGAACTTCTCCAGGGAGGTGCGGCGGCCCTGATCGGGGTCTGCGGCAGGTGGCTGTTGTGGAAGGGGGGAAGCAGGGTGAGTGTTTTGGGTTACGTTACGGGTGTCCAGGAGGGTCAAGGGAAGAGTGGGTGGAATTAGTGGGACAGAGGAGGAAGAGGGGCAAGCATCGGCAAAGAAATAATATAGGAACATGTGGAGAAAAATGGAGTGGGTTAGAAGGCCAGCAGGAGGAGCAGTGTCCATAAAGAAGAAATGGCAACAGCATGAAGATGTGAGTTCCTGTGCTCCATATTACACAGAAGACTAACTTACCCTAATACCCTACAGTATATAGGCAATAGACAGACGCCTCTAGCATAAGGAGAGGAATACTCCTATACACAGTAGAACTAACAACATGGTTCCTATTGGCATTAGTTAACTTAGAGGCAAATGTTAGTACTGTGTCAAGAGTAGGTGGATTTTAACAGTTTAACAGTGGTCATAGATATTGCACGTACTAATATTAGCATCATCAAATATTGGAACATGTATAAGGTACTAAATGTATACTCTATAGTGACCTAATCATCTCAATCTGCCCAGTATGGGCAGCAGCAAGAATGAATTAAACATATATATACAAATTGTTACTATTGATCTTATATTGTAGCAGTTAAGGGCAAATATAAAACATTCATACACAGGCAATAAGAGGGGGAAATAAAAAACACATGTTAGTTAGTGTGTGCAGCTCACCTTTTTCCTGGCTAACAGAAGGTCTTGATAGATGTTAGATCTCAAAAAACGTGCATAGCTGTCGCTTTTCATTAGCTTGAATATGTGCTCCTGTAAAAAATAAAAATACACACACGCACACACACGCACACATACACACACACAGTCATTTGACCTGCTTTGTTTTTGGAAAACTGAGCTGAGCAGAATATGGTCACATAATGATGCATGTTGTCTGATTTAGGGCTGTGATGTAAACCTACCTACACTGATCTCAACTCCTGTGAGACAAAGCTGAGTAATGTTTCCCACATCACACAGACCAGCAGTAGCCCTCTCTGAACCAGAGGAACCCACAGAGCACCAGCTGAACAACAACAAGCGAACAACTAATTCACAACATTCCCCGCTTCATTAGGCGCTGGCACACACACACACACACACACACACACACACACAAGCACACACACTCATTCTTCCTTTCCTCTTCTTTCTTCTCTTTAAATTCACTTCTATTCACTTGGGCAACATGGTTTGGGAGGACAGGTTCACTGCTTCTAAAAGGGTAAATCAAACCCCATTAAGAAATGGCTTTATGGGGTTTCAGTAGACACTAATTGGACAATGCACGTACATAATAACTTCATTCGACAATGTATATAAAAAGAAAATGTGAGTTATTTTTGATGCAGCATTGATGAAGTGAATTGAGTGTGCTTTCATGTTGCTGATCTTTTGCCAGTTTATCTAATTAGTAGCAAATTACATCTTCAACTGGCCTATCTGACCTTCAAAACTTATGGTTGCCCCTGTCTAAATTGTTTTAAATGTTAGTGTCATCAAATTGAACTAAGCTATTATTTTATGTTTAATTTGTTTGTTTTTGATTGTACCACAAACAGTTTGATCCGCATGCACGTCCGCAGATCCTACGTGTGAACTCAAAAACGTTTCAACTTTTACACACAGGTACATATCATAAAGACCCCGAACTGGTTTGATTTTGGTACTTCTACGATGAATATGAATTAAGTAATTCATTAATTAATGACCTAAACTGTGAATGCAATAACTCAAGAAGTTTTTGCTGGATCTTTTTAAACTTTTCTAGACAGGTACAGATCATGAAGTCGCAGAACTGGATTGAGATTGATACTTCTATTATTAATAACTAATTAATGCCATGAAGCATGTTAATTGAGCCATTAATCCTGCTGAACATAAACAAAATCTCATGAATTTTGGCACAGTGATCCAGGCTAGTGTATATTTAATGTACGTATGCAAATTACAGAGGTCAAATAAAGAATGACTCAATAGCGCCCCCATGTTTTTGACCCCATGGGACTTTGGCAGAGAGTGATGAAACTTGGTACAGTGATTCTCCACATTGTACCCGACATAAAATATTATTATGGCCCCACTGTACAACAAACAGGAAGTATAGTGCCCCCTATAGACTGAAAGAAGAATGTATTTTTAGGGAAATCAACTAAATCTGGCAAAACATTCTTCACAAACATTCAGACAAACCAAAAATTCAAACAGACCCTTCTCATGTTTGTCATGGTTTGTGGGCTCTTAATTGCTCATTGACAATATAAAAACCCATAGAAATCACACAATGTCTGATTAAGGTGCCCATTGGTGCCATAGAAGTTGTGGTAGACATATGCGGGCGTTTCACCGATATACACCTTGCAGTCGGATACAACAGTCTGGTCCTAGTTCATTCTGTGCAGGTGTGGATGAAGAAACTATTCAACCATGAGTTAGGATACTGCTGCCAGTACCTGGGCATCCTCGTAGCTGTAGCGCCCAGGGTCTTTGAGGTTCTGGCTGGTGCGCTCATAGCTGTGAGAGTCCAGGTTGATGGAGCTCGGTGCTCCTTCAGCCAGAAACTCCTGCCAGATCTCCTGAGCCCGTGAGGACACTTCCTGTAATGGCCGCCGCTTCAGATCCTGCACTGCCAACCAGAATCTGGACCAACAGCATTTTGATTTTTGCATTATTTCAACATATCATTTACAAAGGTTCACTGTGAAAATGTTATTATTATTTCCATGTAGGACATTGTTATAGTTGTGTTACTATACTATACTATACTACAAGTTACATGGTACACAAGCCCTGGTTGTATAGTGAGGTACTAAGAGGTTGTCGTGTTTGATTTTGTTTTTTTTGTTTTAAGATTTTTTGGGGCATTTTTTGGCTTTATTTGATACGACAGTAGACTGACCGGAAATCAGGGCTAAGAGCTGGGATTCGGCAAACTGGTTTCAGCCGGATTCAGACTCTCAATGCCGGGGCAAGCACTGTAGGCTCTGAATATGGGCCACACGCTGTACCAACTGACCTAAATAGCGGTTTGTTTGATTTCTGTATAATTTTGTTTTGGTACTACTATATCCCCTCTAAATAATTCTTATTCCACTGTCCATTTTAATAATTGTTTTGCCCTCACCTTAGGTTTTCTGAGCTGAACTCTGACTCCAGAAATTTCAAGAACATGTCTCGTCCTGCTGGATCTTTGAGCGCCTCCTCCAGAGAAAATCCCCACTTCTTCACTCGCTGCTGGTTGGGATCCTTACTGCAAAATCCAACAGAATACTTTTGTCATTAAAAATAGAGATACAGCCAACCTTTGCAAACACCCATTCTAGTTCACATTTGAGACTTGATATGAACTGACGTAAGCTGACACCACCCGCCCTGTTGCCTCTCTGGCCTCACCTTGCTTCCATGTCCCAGAAGGTAGTGTCATCGCTGATCCATGGATTAGACGGCTCCAGTGTGGACACAAAGGGGTCGTACTCCACAAACTGCTCTGTGTAGCCCATCAGGCTGTCTGCAACCTTCGAAACCTTCATGCAGTGTCTGTCGAGCTGGATGTTCAAGAAGGTAATCTGATGAGGAGAAGAAAGAGGAAGGAGAGAGGAGGTCATATAAGGTGACGTCCAATCAGTCTGTGTGTCTGTGATGGATGTTCTGCTGCAAACAACCTCTTTCTGCACATCCTCTTTGGTTGGCTTGCGAGCCGGCTGCGAGCTGATATGCACTGGACTGGGCTGGCTCTGGCCGTCATCTGGAACTCCATAGACTGACTGAAAAATACCATGCCACTGATTAATAGACATTTCCTTTGTCTAGATGCTGGTCTGGTAAAAAATGTAACTAGACTAATTATAGTTTGATGAATTGCAGATGAATGATGTTGATATCTTATTCATTTACTGAGCCATATTCTTTTGTTTTGTCATAAAAATGTTCCATTGCTCCTATCTTAATAGTACAGGTGGAGTGGTGTAAGGTGGTAAGTATCTTTGTTTTATTTTCATTGTTATTTATTGTGCATTTCCTACTCTGTGTTTGTATCTCTGATTGCATAGTTTGTTCTTGTAAAAAAGCAATAAAGTTCAAATTATAAAAATCAAATAAAAATACAATACTAATATTTTCTTTCTTTCTGTTTAATGACCTCTTGTGGCTAAGGTATCTTTGGCACTATCCACTATCCTTAATAAACTGTAATTAAACTCAAACTGTCAAACTCCCCGCTGAGCTGTTTCCTCACCTTCTTCACCCTGTGTGGGTTCTTCTCTCGTCGACACTTGCGGATGTCCATCTCGGTCGTGTTGACGCAGCCTGGCTGTGGGAGGAAGCAGGAGGCAGAGCGTGTTTTTGGGTCAGATAACACTGTTTTCTGCAGCATGCATTGTCTGCCTGTCTTGGTTTTAACAATATGATGCTGTTATGCTATTCAGCCAAGCCACGCTCTGGGATGCGCATATGCAAAGTGACTGGCACCAAATCTGATTCTGTTCAAAACAGAGCTTTAGAATGCCAGCTATTTTCTAAGTACAATAGACCACCTAAATAACGGGCCTTTGATTTTTGCTTACCACATTTGGTTTAATTCAGTTTTTCAGTGTTATAACATTTGAGCTTTTATTATTTTGGTAAGACTGTGGCAATGGGAGGAAGCATAGGTAGCAAAGCATAAGATAAGTTAAAGTTATATTTGAAAGTGACAAGGGTGGAGCAACGCATCAGAGAGTGTTATATATCTCATGTTGTATGTTTTTGCAGTAAAGCCAGAGAGGCCAGAATGAGACGCACAGAGAAGGAATGGTAAATATATGGGTAAAAATATGCATAGGTTAAAGCTGTCACGTAGAAAGCATTAACTGAGGAAGACCAAAAATGTGGCATGAAGTTGAGTCTTGCTGTATTAATGACAATTGCTGTAACTCACCACTGGCCGATGGACGTCCCAGAATGCCCTCTCCTGACTGTCTAGGATCTTCCTCTCTGCCTTGTCCTTCTTTCTGTCGATTCTGTGAACATAAGTCATAAGTCACCCATGAAAAGCACAAACGCCTCACCGTCAGATATCTGTATTGTGGCTGACACTTTCACACAGACAGACAGAGCCCAAAGCCATTGAGGGTCATAACCTGTCTAGTCTCGACATGCACTGTCTGCTTTTGCCTTTGGTGCGGCCAGTGTCTTACATAACTGACATTTACGGAACAGGAACAATTGTTTACTGTCCAAAGCTGAAATGACCTATTGCCAGGGCAAGAAGATGTACTGCTAAATCAAAATATGAATCCAATAGTAAATAGTAACAAAATTGTTTTATTTGATAGGAAGGCAAACTGACAGGAAACCAGTCGTGAGCCGGATTCAGACTCACGACATAGGCTCTGAGTACGGCCTGTACGCTCTACAGGCCCAACAAAATTGCTACTTGAATAAAAAGTGTAAAATGCTTAATTTATTTATTTATTCTTTCAAGAGTATTTCTTGGGTGAAAAAAGATGTACATTCATTCATCTGAAGCCTATTCAAGCCACTATAGGACTAAACACGGTGAAGCGGCGTTTCAGTTTTATGGAGCTAAAGTCTGGAATAGTCTCCCTGAAGATGTTAGACTGGCCTCTACTCTTACAATGTTTAAATCCAGGCTGAAAACTGTTCTGTTTAGCTGTGCATATGACAACTGAATGTGGTTCTTATCTTCAAACTTTTGATTTTTAATTTTAATTAATTGTATTATGTTCTTTATCTTGTCTTTTCTGTAAAAGCACCTTGAATTGCCTTGTGTATGAATTGTGCTATACAAATAAACTTGCCTTGCCTTGCCTATATGCTAGTAAAAATCATGGAATAGCTTTAAGCATCAAACAAATGATCTTCTAGGTATTTATTTATTGGTCCATTAGTCCTGGTCTGGATTTGGTTCTTTTTTTTATTGTTTTAGTCCGTTTCACTAGCTGTTTACAGATTGAGTGAACATAATTTTAGAATGTATATTAACAGACATCCAATCAATTGACTGCATTGAAAACAGGCAAACTTCTGACTTGTTGTCATTGGCTAGATAGACTCATTTACATAAATCTATGTTCTTTTCAAGAGCCTTTAAGTTCATTGACATAACCTTAAAAGGATTTACAATATATTTGAATATATTCCGATTCCATGTGGCCTTTGGTGTCTAGGTTCTAGGTCAGCCCATAGACACGATTGTAAGATATTGAATTTCCATAAAAGCAAACATCCAGCAAATATACTGTTAATCGAATGAATCAGGATATTGCTTAGTGATGTTTTAGCTTCAGACAATGCACTACGCTAAAAACAATTGTTGGACTGCAAGACACTAACAGAGACAAATGTAATCAACTTCAAACAGAGAGGAAAAATGTAAGTAAGTCTTTCCAAACCACATAATGGCAACGAGGCCGTGACAATCAGGGCCACTGTGGAAAGCAAGAGGTCTGGAGACTCCTGCGGTGGTTCTCAAGTCCCACATGAAACCCATCATTCCATTTAGTCCACTTACACTCATAAAACAACACCGAAAAATCATTAAAGTATCTCTATGTGTGGGTTTTCCATTCCCGTAATTAGATCGTCTATGCACACATGCAAACGAGAGAACACAAGGAAGGCTAAAAACACACTCTTGCTAAATACATTTTTGCCATCGGAGTCAATTTGTGTCTTTAAAATTGGTTGATTTCTTATGCCTGGCTTGCTGTATGTATACTGTAGGAGTCCGCCAGCAACAATGGGCCCGAGGTGGGGTACACTATGGACAGTCAGTTGTGGGGCTGACCAATTCGTATCCATATAATGTATGATTGTATGCCAAAACTACTTCGTATGTGTGAAAACAATGTCTATATTGCTATTACTGGTCCATATCTTTGGCTTTAGTTCATGTAAAAAACAGAAGATTTTGAAGAAAGTGATCAGTAACCAATATTTTTGACCAGTTGCTAATCATGACAATTTCATTTCATTTTGTGCTTGACTTGTAAAACCTGTATTGAGTCATTTAACTTGACATGCTCCAGTGGCATTATTAAAAGCATAACTGTATAGCTCCAACAAGCCTAATAAAGCCTGGCCTGGAAACAAACAGGTCTGCCACTGTTTTTTATGAACAGGAGGGGAACAAACGGGAGATGGGGGTTCATTAAAGAAGAAAGAGGAGGATGTGGTGAGGATCATGGGCAACTAATGTGGTAAAAGGACTATTGGAGATAAGGCCTAGAGGTGTGTGTGTGTGTGAGTGTGTGTGTGTGTGAGATTTAGCATGTGAAAGCAGCATGCTAAAATTATCAGTGAGTGTTTCCATGTGTCTGTATGCTAACACTTACGATACAGCTAAGGGCCTATGATTACATTAAGATTCAGGGTCTTTTCACCGAGCCCTTGTTTGCTAGTGCTGCAACCTTTGAAGCAGTTTATGACACCTTTCAACAAACTCACAATTCATTAGACGTTTCAAAATCAGAATATGCAATGGACTGAAATACACAGAAACCATTGTGCCTCGCAATTCAATGAGTTAACCATGTTTTGTGCATGGTGCATAGCCTTTAACTGTCAATATGATGGAGTGATTCAGAAACCACACAAGCTACAGCACGGTGGACAGTATTGGATTGTGTGATCCAAATACATCACTCAAGAACAGAGGAAGTGAGCGTCTGCAAATGACAAGTCAAGTGAGATATCGTCACAGTCCTGCTTCAACCTGTTTCAGCTGTTTCATAAGTAAACTATAGAAGGCTTTTTTCAAATAGGCCTACACACTGTAAATGTTGTGTATGTTAACTATGTTTTGTTATGGTTGATCTGATTTCCCCGTGTTGCTGATGTTCCAGGACCAACATTGAAGCTGTTGGTTTTGGTAGGATTTTGACTGGTTTTAAGGTTGGGGCCAGGGCCATGATTAGGGTCTATATTGGTCTGGTTAAGGGTTAGGGTCAGAATTTCAACTGGTTAAGGTTGAGTTTCATTAAAAAGTTGGTCCTGAACCAACAACTAGAATGATGGTCCTGGAACATCAGCAACATGGGGAAATCAGATCGACCGTTTTGTTACAGAGGCAAAAATATTAAAGGTCAATGTGCAATATGTGATCTGGATGAAATTTGAACACTGTATTTCACCATTTTTCTCTTTTTTTTTTTGATTGACGCACTTGAACGTAGCCTCAGCCACTCAGCCAATCACAGCCCACAGTCCAAAGTGTGGCAATGTCACAAGGTACAGCTTTTTCCTTCCAGAAATATCCAAATACACATGGGCTTTGATGCCAGTTTACAATAAGGTAAGGTAAACAAGCACAGCAGCCATCACCTCTTCTTTACAAGCGATTTCCAACCCCCCACTGCCTGTTTTCATTAGAACACTTTGGCACAATATAGGCTACTTCCAAAAGAGTCATAGCAGCAATCTATCTGAGCCCTCGATAACGACCAGAACGATGGTACCCATTAGGTTGATCTGATTTCCCCGTGTTGCTGATGTTCCCAGGACCATCATGCTGTTGTTCCAGGATTAACATCAAATTGGTTGGTTTTGGCGGGATTCTAACTGGTTAGGGTTAGGGTCAGGGTCATGGTTAGGGTGCTAGTTTAGGGTGAAGGTTCATAGAAGGTCCTGGAACAACAACTACAATGTTGACCCTGGAATATCAGCAAAACAGGGGAAATCAGATTGACCTTTCTCATTTCACACAGAGTACATAGAGTAGCTTTACTGCACAATACTTTTGACTTTTACTTGAGTAAGTAACTGTACCCTTACTTGAGTCAAATCTCGGAAATCTAGAAAGAGTAAGAGTACTTTTACCACCTCTGTGTGTCATGTAAGAACAGCTTTTTGTGAAAAATGTGATGATGTGGAAATTCTGTTCCTTCATTTTTGAAAATATAATTTATGTGTTTAGTTTATCTTTTGAAAATATCAAAATCGGTTTATTATCTTTTAATTTTTTTTGTCAGATTATCACAAAATGAAACAAATAATCTGACATTACGCTCAAACAGTTACTCAGGACTTGAGTAGTTTTTCACCAGTACTTTTCTGCTCTTACTCGAGTAATTATGTGAATGACTACTTTTTACTCTTACTTGAGTAACATTATTGGCTACTTTACCCACCTCTGGTTACACATTACGACTTTTGACTGTTAGCTTTGTCATCGTTGTTACATGCGTCTCACTCTATTTTGTGCGTACCTGTACCACTCTAGTCCCTTGTCATAAAATCTATCGAAAAAGTGCGGCTCGGCGCCGACGGCTCTCACGTCCGGGTGAATGCGCAAGAACTCCAACAGTGCCCGGGTCCCACCTTTCTTCACGCCGACTATAATCGCCTGTGGGAATCTCTTAACCCCAAAGCTGTTGGACACCGGGAGGCTGTTGCTCTGCTGTGAGTGTCCGGCAGTGTCCACCTGCTGCTGAGCGTCTGTTCTGTTGCGCGCGCCAGGGAAGAGCCGAGGTGATGGTTCATCCGAAAAATCATAGTCTATAAAGTTTTCCTGACGATATAAAGTCCTTGGAGCTGAGTCACAAAGTCCACTGAGGCAATAGAAAAAATAGGTGAAGATTAGGAGCATGGTAAAGAAGACAGACGCTTTGGACAGCACCTTCCCAGAGTTGAACCTGACTCTGCATCCGCTACATCCCATGAGTTGATTTCCTGCTCGGAGCCAACAAGCCAAAACAGCATGCTTCTTCTTCTTCCAGTTATCTGAGCGCAATCCAAACTGTGCCCCACATAATAACCTGTTGTGTATAAGTCTGCCAGTGGGAAACGGTAGCGCCGTTGTCAGCGTGGATCTTCATAATCTGTTGAAGCGTATGCCTGGCTTGGAGCTGGTCGTTGCGCACTGGGTTGAACACCAATCTCTCATTCAAGGTTGTGCTTCTCCTACGCCCGTTTTTTTTTTTTTTTTACAAGTCTCCACCCTTCCGCGTCTATGGGATAAACATGCCTCATGGGAGAACTACAGGCAGGCTGGATGATGGTCTATCCTTGTATAAGTTTAGATCTTCTTGACCACAGTTCTTCATGGAGAAAACACACATGAATTCCTTTGTACATCAATGTCACAACAAAAACTACAATGTTGGGCAAAAGACATTTTAAACACTCTATTCTGGACATGTTTTACAGACGTAAGGTGAGCCGGCTGAGTGAAATCTTTGTGCCGCTTTGAACTTGAATGATAGATGGCTCACCGGGCTGTGTGAATGAGAGGGAGCCCTGGGGATGTCTACCCAAAACCGCTTGTATTCTCTCTGCACCCTTTGCTAAACCATTGACTACCCCCCAATCCTATACATTCAAACAATAGGTCCTCTGCGTGTCATCCAAAGTACATGCGAGTGTGTGTACAGGAAGGATTCAACTCTTATATGTGAGCAGCACAGTATATTTTGATGTACTGTAGAGCTGCAGAAGATATCTCGGGACAAAAAACCCACAGTCAACGATAGCATGAAATTGGCAGTGAAAAATCAGGTCTATTTTTTATTTTTTTTCTCATAATATCCTTGGGGGAAGTAGATAACCAGACCTAATGATGAGACCATGTGTTTTGTCTGATCACGAAATACATACGGTTAAAGGTGTTTAGTGTTGAGTTTTTTTGGCTTTATCTTGCAATGGGAAAGTTACTATAAATACAGAATCAAACTGGGGATTGTTTTAGTTCAGGGGTACATGCTCTATCCAATAATCTTATTTGGTTGCTTATTTACTTTTTGTACTTTAATATGATCTTGTCAATGAATATGCATTGTCCCATTATGAATAAATAATCCATTTTCATTTACATCAGCAGAAATGGCTAGACTCATTTTGTGTTAAATAATAATTGTTTTTTAAAAGCAAGATTGAAACTTCCACATATGCACAAGTAATGATCACATGCATGTAAGCTATACAGTAAAATCCCACCATAAATGTAAACAAAAGCTAAAATACAGTAATAAACATAATCATAATAATAATAAATACTTTAACATCTTGCACCATGTTGTAAAAGTGAAAAAACAATTCAAAGCTTTTGGATTGGACTTTCTAACTCTGACTCTAACTCTTTAGTGGCACCTCAAGTCAACGTGAGGTCAGGATTGAGGCCTATGCTTTCATCAGAGATTGTATTTGCTTTTCCCTTCACACTAATTGCTCTATTTGGAGTCATGCTGACAGCTTTGGAGCCAAAAATGTAAACAGTCAGATTATGGAAACAAACAGAAATGCAAGCTGTGACCTGGAGCCTGGATAAAGAATGTGTGCATCTTTAGCATTACTGTACCATGTAGTCAGAGGTAGACTCAAAATCAGACGAATGGATAATGTGCTACAAGATTTAGTAATATGAATTCAAACACTGGTGGTGGTGAGGGAGAGGAAGCTGAGGACCATGTGCTGCTGGAGAATGAGATAGTTCTGCCACTGAAGTGATGTTGGGATGAAGAGAGCGGGATTAACACTGCTGAGGTGGTGATTTTGAAATTAGATGGTTCTGTTGCTGAGGTAGATGGATTAGAGTAGTGAGATGGTTCTGGGTGGCTAGTGAGTCGTGATTGGTAGAGAAAAGAGTGTGTGGCTAATGTGGTGATGGAGGAGAGTAAAACAGAACTGCTGCTGATGTGGCGATGGAGGAGAGTACAACAGTCCTGCTGCTGATGTGGCGATGGAGGAGAGTACAACAGTCCTGCTGCTGATGTGGTGATGGAGGAGAGTAAAACAGTTCTGCTGCTGATGTGGTGATGAGGAAGAATGAGATGGTTCTGCTGCTGATGTGGTGATGGAGGAGAGTAAAACAGTTATGCTGCTGATGTGGCGATGGAGGAGAGTAAAACAGTTCTGCTGCTGATGGGGTGATGAGGAAGAATGAGGGGGTTCTGCTGCTGGTGTGGTGATGGAGGAGAGTA
>JAVQKC010194532.1:0-26923 GCA_036025475.1 Philypnodon macrostomus | reverse complement strand
AGCTTTTCAACAATCAAAACCTTGTCCAGATGCCCTTTTTCAACTTTCAGAATCCTCTATATAACAAATATTGATTCTATAACGAAACCAATTCAAATTATAAAGAATTTATTTATTTATTTTATTGGTTAATGTAAAAAGAAGAAAATATAATATACGTTATATTTGAGTGCGAAATGAACTCCCCACAATAAGTACAGTCCGGCAGTAACATGAACGCCTCTCTGAAGCACGTGGGTCCTGTCTGTTGCCATTAAAGCCATGTCGCGCGCCTATGACGTCCTCTTTACCCGCTGCCTGAGTGGAGGAACCGGTGCGTTTTATCTTCTAGACACAATCTGTTGGATTAAACATTCATCTCTTATCTAAAAGGCCTTTATTTTGGCGATTTAACAGGAATATTAACGCATTATTATTATTTGTTGTATATTGCAGAACGTTAAGTCCAACATCCATCCTTAATCTACAATGGCCGAGGAAGGGTAAGTGGCACACCAGTTCTGTCTAAAAGCGTCAATATTTTTTTGTATAAAGACGGTTTTTGTAGTTAAATTGCTCAAATACAAACATAACAACAAGACCAGCCTGTAAAATGTAACTTTATATTATGCAATTTATGGCAAGAATCTTGAACACTCAAACTCGTTGGAATCTATGCATTGATGCGATTGCAAAAAAATTCCACTTCACCTAACTTAACACATCAGAACAAGATGAACCCAAAGTAAAATTTTGTGAAATTTGATTTTATTGGTTACTGTTCGATAGACCATGGAGCACTTTCAGTAATGGACAGGACTAATGAAGCTCTATTGGGTCCATAACATATAAATAGAAGTGAATGCAGCGAAACTCTTTGATTAAATGATGGAGCTGGAGCCTTGTTTAGTTTTCACTCATTAGCTGCCCTAAGCTTGTCAAACTGTCAGTGTACAGGCGGCTCTCTGGCGTTAATGATGATTTTTAATCTTTTGTCGGATACCCCTTCACTCTGTTATGAGTGAGACTCCATTCTGACATGCCGGAGGCTCTTAGACTAAAACGATACATTATGAAGACCACCGGCCCTAACTTTCTATGCTCTTCTTCCAGCATTGCTGCCGGAGGTGTGATGGATGTCAACACGGCTCTGCCCGAAGTGCTGAAGACCGCACTCATCCACGATGGTCTGGCCCGTGGGATCCGTGAGGCTGCTAAGGCCCTGGACAAGTATGTACTATCTCATTAACTTCACTACTCTTTGACACATGGATCGCTGATGATGTTCTGGCTCCCTCTACTGAATACTGTGAGGAAGTCTGCCATTGTTACCCAATTTTTTCTGAGATTTGCTATTATTTAAAGCAGGCTTTTTAATTCAGGACTCTACGGTAAACACATTAATTATCTCTTCTAGGCGCCAGGCTCATCTGTGCGTCCTTGCCGCCAACTGCGACGAGCCCATGTACGTGAAGCTGGTGGAGGCCCTCTGCGCCGAGCATCAGATCAACCTCATCAAGGTACAGCTATGAGGATAAAAAATACTTTTCAGTAAAACCTGACAGACGCTTCTATTTATAAATGCTGAGGACCTGCAAAACTGTACCAAAAATACATTGATTTTGTAAAGTAAGAACGGTGTAATGACTGAAACACAATTGCAATTTTCATTAATCAAAGAACAATTGTCTTTTCTGTTGACCTGTCTTGCTGCATCAGTGATGATTCTTTGGCTCCCTCTACTGAATATTATGAGGACATTGCCATTGTTACCCAATTTTTGTCTGAGGTGCAGCTTGAGCGTCCACCATAGTCACTGTAGTGTGTTGTGTTCACTGGTATATCGGTGTAACCTCAAACTGTCTTTTTAATTTAGGTTGACGATAACAAGAAGCTTGGTGAGTGGGTTGGTCTGTGCAAGATCGACCGTGAGGGCAAACCCCGCAAGGTGGTGGGCTGCAGCTGTGTCGTTGTCAAGGTAAATACTACATTCCTGATATTAAATTACTGTAGTTGATTATGGCTCAGTATTCAAGTGCCAGTCAAGTGCAGCTGCTAGGCCTTGTGCTCTGCAGCCGTTTGTAAGTCCTGGCTATATAACCGCCAGAGTACGAGCCCTGACATCAGTCTGTGGCGTCTAGGGTCCCTGTGAATGGCCACAGATTCTAAAGTGTACAGTAAATGGTGTTATCTTGTCAAAGGTTGATGCTTCATCATTTGCTCTTGTCTGTTCACCTGCAGGACTATGGCAAAGAGTCTCAAGCCAAGGATGTCATCGAGGAATACTTCAAATCCAAGAAATAAAGTGTTGAATAAAATCTGGAACTGAAACTCGTTTTGGTCTTGTTGCTTTGACGCAAACAAAGGTCTATTTACTTAGTCCTCACTTAAATGTAATCAAATCGGCCACTAAAGTAAATGGTAATTAAATGTAAAGTATATCAATGATGACAAACCCTATGAGAGGTCGCTGCTTTGTGATGCGGGCACCTTGTTTTTTTTTTTATTGGCTAATTTGAAGGTGAAATATTTGCTTTATGAATTGACTAAGAATTAAATGATTGATCCCACCACAAAAGCTTAAAAGCCTCTGCCCAAGAAAATTAGGGCTTTATAGTTTTAAATGCATTTTCCTTGAAGTGAGCTTATTTCACCTAGTTACCCATGAGGGTTACTAGAGGATTATAGTGAGCTGATGAGCCAGGATGTGTTCTAGAGTTCACGAACGAGTAGCCCTGTAGATTTTGATTTGCTCAATGAAATGTTTGGTATTTATAGTAAATGATGCATAGACGTATAAGGTTTATCCTTTATATCCTACATACATACATTTCTGAATAAAAGACATTCAAATAATTAAGGCACAACACATCATGACTCGCATTCTCAACTTTCAAAAAAACAAAACAAACTTACAAAAATCATCAAATAAAGACCCCTCTTCAGTGACACACTCCCAATGCTGCCCTTAAGTTTATTGTAAATAATTTACACATGTTTTCCCATATTGCATTTATGTGATTATCATGAGACCAAAAAACACTTGAGTAAAAAGCAGCTGCTGTTCCTGTGCATTTACAGACGCTTTATTCCAGTCGCATCCTGGTGTCCACATCATCGCAGACGAGGCCCCAAAAAACGATCATCTTCGTTGCCAGCTGCTTCTGCGTCTTCTATTCCATTTTCATCTTAAGACCGTTCAGTTTGTAAATCCAGACGTTCAAAAAAAATAATAAAATCACAAAACATTTGCAGTATTTTTGTTCTTAAATAGTTATACAAAAGAAGGGCTGCCTGGCTGACCGTGTCCATAGTAACATCAAGTCCATATTGCAGTTTTAGTTACAGATACTCAAACTCCAGTGCTTGGTGTAATGCCAGTAGGTCAGAGTGACTGGATATCCTCCAGAAAGGCATGTTGTGCTGGAGAGAGAACACAAATATAGACATTAGTACAACTTTATACTTCCGCTGTTACTGTGAAAACCTTTTCACACACCACCACCTCAGGTCATGCAAGCTACATTAGAGTTGCTTGTAGCTTGCTTTTGGCTAAAGCACTGCAAACAAAATCCATGCAGTTTTTTGGACTGAAATTCCCAGCACCGGCACTATGAATGAAACCCAAAGTTGAAAGGAGATAGGACATACAATCACTGGTCACTTCATTAGGTAGACCCTGTGAAATGTAGCCCACATGCTTCATGTTTTGTCATTCAGGGATGTTCTTCTGCTTTCCTCTGACTTTGATGTAACAAGTGCTTATCTGAGCTAATGTTCCCTTCATATTATCTCAAGCCAGAATCCGATCTCCGCGATCAACATGGCATATTTGTTCACAGAACTGCTGAAGTGTTTTTTTTGCTTTTTCGTCATTCTTCTGATGCTTGGGTTGAACTTCAGCAGGTTTGTCTTGAACATACTGTATCTGCATCACATCATAAATAGCCATTTGATCGCATGAGCAGGTTAATACCTAATCAAGTGGCCAGTGGATGTACTTCACTGAATATTAAATTTAAAAGCGATTTTCTAGCGTTTTACCAATTTACAAGGATAAACCTAAACAGAAACTTCACAATCAGCAACCTGCTTTGAACAACTGGATTGTGCAAAGCTTTTGGACAGCCATTGAGATTATTGTCAAAACATGACAATAATTTAAGTTTGGAACAAAAAGAAACAATTCAAGAACATGTTTAAAACCCCTACGTTAGCAGGAACATAGTCTCACTACAATGTGTAAGTAAAAGTCTGAAAACCCATTGAAAACAGCAGCAGGTAGAACAGAAAGTAAATAACCAGAACCAAACATCTACAGAACAGCACACCAAGGCAGGCCTCGTCCAATCAAAGCTCACGCTGCTCAGAGTAGGCGGGGTCACGGTGCGGTCCCATTTACCTTTTTGGCCGCCTGCTCCTCTTCCACACCGTCCCCAATTACAACATACACTACTTTCCTGCCAAACCTTTGCATTATGCGCTCAAAGCAACTCTCTTTTCCTGCAACATAAATAAACAGGAGGGGGGAGGAGGAAGGAAGGGGGAGGGGTCACAAGGTCAGAGGGGTCAAAGTTCAAGAGTGTTTGTTTACCTGGCTGGCGGCATGCTCTTCATCCTTCCCATCACCAATCACAACATATGTAATGTTAGTGCCAAAGCGGGAGACTATACGCTCAAAACAGCTCTCTTTGCCTAGAGACAAACACATGGCTTTCACAGCTTTTTCATTTGTTTTTAGATGTGAATCTCGGGAACGAGGTCAAGTGCTCTTTTATTCTGTCCAGCCCAGATTTTGGTTGTTAATAAACTTATATTTACTCATACAATATCTTAACCCCTAACAGGTGCCATGATGATGAAGAGATAATCTGTGTTATATTCTTCACCTGTCAGTGGTCATAATCTTAATCTGAAAAAGGGATGTAAATAAATCAGAAAAAACTTTTGGGGAATGTGCCAAAGAAAAAAAAACGAGAACACCATCTGAATCCAGAAATCTTCAAATCTTCAAATGATCTTTAATATTCCAAGAAACATGTAGAATGACTGAAACGCCTTGGCAGAGGTCTGTGCTCTTCGAGTGCTTCTAGTTGATTTGTGTTTATGTTGTAAACGTTGTAATAGATGTCATGGTTACATTATTTAAATGATGTGAAACAAAGTGGGGTTAAACAAGATACAGACACTTTTGGCTTGAGTTTTTCTTCCCGAAGGATTTACCTCTGAAGAGTGTTGTGATGAGTAATGCTCTGGTAGTTTGCTTTTGGACGCAGTATCTGTATTTTGTAACCTGCTGATAATGGAGTCCATTCAAATCAAAGACTAATAATGATGATGTTACAGTGAACAGAAGATTGGACTAAGCTCAAGTATACAAACCAGTTCATAGATTCATTAATTTTACATTGTCTTTACAGCAGATGGCCTTCCTGATGCCACACACTCCATTTATCCGAGCTTGGAGCTAGCACAAGGAATTTACTGCCTTTTTGTGACCCCACCTTGAGGCTGGATTTATAATGCTACTCTACACAAATTATTCATTAAAAACATAAATCAACATACGTTTTGACTGGCCGAATTATAAGTGGAATTGGACTTTTGTTGTGTTTATTCATGTGTGTGTTTTGTATCTGAACACGTCTTACCTATTTTTGTTGCACTGTAAATGTTCTCTATTGGGAAAACGGAGCCCAGACTGTACAAGAGAACTTTAGCCAGCGCCGGGATGAGCTGTGTAGTCGTCACCAACACATTTACACAGTTACTCCTGCGGGATGGAAGAAGGATTATATGAAGAGAAGAGTACATTATAGAGTCAAAAACAGAGCATGTGGTCATCATCACCTGGAGCTGATGATGGAGAGAGACTTGAGAGCGTGAGTGAGCCACGAGTCGGTCAGAGCCTCCACTTCTGCTCGCAGCTGCAGCCAGGCGTCTCTTTTAGCTGGACCCAGCAGGCCTGAACCATACCACAGCATGTATAGAATGTGTTATAAACAGGATACATAAAACAAGTACAACAGGCTGGTTAACGCACATTCCTAAGAACTGGACCCATGATTGTGCCAGGCTTACCCCCCACATTGTTTTTGTATGTGCTATACAACTCCTTCACACGGCGGTAGCGGAAGGCCAGTTTCCTCATCCAGTCGACCCCACCCCGCACGCCCGTGGCCAGGCACAGGTTGGCGCTGGTTGCAGCTGCATGGAAGCCATCAGTTGCAAAACTGTAAGTACTGTCAATAATAATGATATATTTTATTTGAAAAATCTGCTCTGGTCAAACATAACAACATTATTGGATCATGTTAATTTTGTTCATTATGTAAATGTAAACAATAGAAAAGTAAGTAATGGGGATGTAACCTTTCAAGGTTTCACTTTATTGTATTAACAAATCAGTCTCACCTCAAGTCTTGACCATTGTCATCTGACGATACATCATCGATATGTACTTGATCACACTCCTGCAGACACATCACATAACACCATGAGGAAAATGGACATTGAGTACATAAAAATACAGGACTGCCAAAGCCAAATTTAGTGTTGCATGCATCTTCACCACTAGAGGGCAGTAATAGCATATATTTTAGATTATGAGACGGGTTTGCAGCTCTTTTACAGATAACACTGGTTAGCTTAAGTATTAAGGAGCCTTGAAGAATGTCAGTGAAATGTAATGGATGTGTGTCTCACCTCTAAGTCATTGAAGAATAAGTGAGTGTCGGCCAAGTTGAAGATCATCTCCTCCATCCTCAGGCCCAGAGTCACAGCCATGGGAGGGTCCTGTAGGAGACATCAGGTCATGTGACTTCATAAACATAACATGTGTGTGTTTCTCTACAGTCAACAACAGTGTGTCTCTTATTTACAAAACCTTTAGATACTTTACACTTGTTCTATTGTGCACCGAGCCCCCTGTGGGGTATCCCACTTATCACAGCAGATGCTGACAGACAGGTTGCACTTGTTCTGTCCATCAACATTCCCTGTGCTGTAATGGGTATGTGCAGTGGGACACTGTCTATGTCTTTACATGTACAAGGTACCGTCAGAGTAAAGCCTATAAGGTATTTGAACGAGAAGCTCAGCTGCAAAAACCATCATCTGTGATGGGTCAGCGAGGGTCGACAGCTCGCTGCACGATTCGCTGACGCCATTAGACGACCAGAATAGATCGAAGCTAACAGGAAGGACTGGTGAGAGTGAAAGTGAGGGAGACGCTGCAAGAAAGTGAAATGAGTAAACGGTGTTCATCTGACTGAGACAAGAGCTTGAGTTGTCTTTCAGGTAATAAAGATGTTGGTGATACAGCTGTCAAAACTCTCCAAACTGAAAACGATAATTTCTCTCGAGCAGCTGAATCTGGCACTCAGTCTCTATCAAATTGATCAGACAGACAGACAGATTAAATCAACCAGACAACAGACAGGCTTGTTAGTCTCCACTACAACTACAACACTTTACAGTAACAACTGGTTATGACTCTGAGAGTAACTCTTTACACAAACATATACATGCACTTAGTCCTAACCTGGAAGTGCACACTTCAAGTTTCTATGTGAGGGGTACATTGGCCTCGTGGTTGCTATGTCAACAGTGAAAACACTATTTTGGGCGAGGTGTGAACAGACGCAGCTGCCGCTATACATCTTGAGGTCAGCTGCAAATGAGGTGAAAAAAAGCTCTTCCAAGCATTAGAAACATATTTAATCTATGTTTTGAATGTAATCTCAAACTCTAAAGCTAAACCATTTTTCCCTTCAGTGTCATTCTGTCGCATAATTAATCATTTCCACATACAAAAATGCAGTTTTTCCTAAAGGTGACCTCAGCTTCATGGCTTCAGTACATTAACTACAGCATAAACCAAGCTCAATCAGCCTCTCACTCAAACACTGACTTACAGCTCTCCAGGGCCTGACTTTAAACCATTAAAACACACTTCCCAAACTTAAATGAAGCGCAGTGCACTGGTGCCACACACCCATATCTGTAAAATGCCATTACGTTTGCCAGCCTTTGTATTAGTGCCAAGTGAGAGTGGACGTTGTGGACACCAAAAGGATGCAAACTCGTGACCACAGGAAATGACATAACCCAATAAACATCTGGCCACATGTGGTGAACCAGATCTGTGCCAACCGCTGTAAAAATTAAGGCAACTATAAACAGTGTAGCTGTTATATGAGAGGGAGACCACCAAATACGCTCAGTGTTACAGTCAAATTAAATAATGAGAGAAATAATAACAAGAAAGCACCCGGAGAGCTCAGACCTCCGCCAAGGCAGCTCATTTCCACAGATCACTCCCAAAATGTATTCAACTGTGTAATTCCTGACCTTCCCTGAAAATGTCACCCAAATCCGTTCAGTAATTTTTGCGTAAAGTTGCAGATGGACGGGGACCAACGGACAAACAATACCAAACACATGACCTCCTCTTGGCGGAGGTAATTACAGTGTGTAAATATGGGACCCCTTGAAAAGACATTTAAATGAACTTCATATATGTTTGTAATTAAATTAAATTAAAATTGTGAAACCTCAATTAACACAAAATATAAAACTTGATATTATTTTTATTGTCGAAGGGGAGGAAGATCACATTTATATCAGACATTAAATAGTAGATATTACCTTGCCATATTTCTGAGCATATGAGCCTGTGAGTAATGAATGGAAGACAATGATGGTCTCATCCAGGTCCCACACAAACACTCTCTGTGGACAAATGAAAAGCTTTTTAAGTTTGTGACTTGGTAGGCTTGGTGATCTGTGTACATTACTGTGCAAATGCTTCACACAGGTTTGAAGATATGATATCAGAAGAAACATCAAAACCCAAAAATCCAGAAAGTGATCCAGATATGCACCAAATCCAGAAAGTGATCCAGATATGCACCAAAAATCAATACATTCTTAGTGATTTGCTATGGTAATCATTTTGAAAGCATTTCATCTTCACTGCATTGCCTGAAACATTTGCGCCGTGCTGTATATGACTAATATATTTTGCTGTTCTCTTACCTCCAGGTCACTATCCGGGGGAGGGGAGGGGTTATTTTTGCGGCCCCTGCCTCTGGACTTGGACCCCCCACTCCGGCAGGCTCGCTCATCCAGCTCTTTGATGGGCGTGGAGGGGCTCTGCACTGTGTCAAAATCCCCTGAGATCGAACACAAACACGAACCAAACATTTTCAGAATTTACAAATGATCAAATATCAGCCTCCAAACAGTACAGCCATTCACAAACTATAGCATATTTACAGCATTCGGGGCAAAAGCAACGGTAATGATGTGGTCCTAGTCGATCCCGTAGGCGCTCTGGCCTCGTATCCACTTAGAGAAAAGTCATAACTCAATGTCAAATTGTTATAAGCCTTGTTGTCAGGTTTAATAAGTCAAGATAATTGGCATAACAGATCAAGTTAAATCCCATAGAAAAGCAGTGCATATACTATGAGTGATTAATGCACGTGTCAATATGTAGATTTAAGGCTAGGGAAGTTATTGCTATAAATAAGGAAAGTTAAATCTGGACGTATATAAAGATATTTACAATATTCTCATAAGCGTACATCCCATTTTTAGCATATACACACACATATACAGGTCCAATGACATTGTGCTCCCACCAGTGCTGCTGCTGCTGCCTGGTAACTCAAACCAGACCGCAGGCTTCGCCTCTCATATTGTTTTGTCTCAATCAGAGAGAGAGGAACGGGGCGAGCGAGAGGGGGTGGATAAAAAACACGCAGAAAAGTGGTGGTAAAAAGTCAAAGACAGGAAGAATGATAAGCTCTTTTAATCAAGCTTTCGGACGTACAGCCGAGACAAACGTGAAAAGACTGGAAATGCAAGTAAAATTTAAAAATGTACGGACAATGGGGATGTTAGAGTAATTCCAAAAATAAATAGTCTTTGGCATTTTAGCTTTGTACACCAAGCAAATATACAGCAAAGTATACTAAATGCCATGTTGATAGTTGATTATGTTGTACTGGTAACTATAATTAACTCGATACTACAATTATTATTATTAATATGTCAATAGTATTTATAGTTTGATTTACTGTCAATTTCACAAAATAAAAGCATTGTAAAAAGGCTTCAATATCAAACCACCTCAAGTAATGGTATCGACACAGTCTTAGTTCATATGTCTTTTGTCTGTTTTTGATATAGACTACAGAATTGGCCAACCTGGGTGTAGTTCTGCTGCCTGCCCAGGCATGGCAGGGGAGGGGTCCTGCAGTTGGTAGGCTGTTGTTGACCCTGTCCCATCCACACTGTTTGAGGTCATATACGTCCCATAATTGGAGGTGGAATAATACTGGGCATACTGGTTTTGGCCAAAAGTTGTATATGAGGGATAGTCCTGGAAGAAAGCAAGAAATGCTGTTGTTTTTAATCACTACTCACATGGGCTGGATCTATTTAGCACACAGCCACATCTATAATTAAAGGACACTGAAAACCTTTAGCCATTTGGATATCACAACGCTTTTCTCATCATAAATACTTCAACATATCGTCTAGCTTTACCTGCTGTGTGGCAGTGTAGTTGGCGGGGTTAGAGTTGTTGGTTGCATAGAGGCCTGAGGAAGGAGTAAAACTGGAACCTACAAGGAACCAAAAAGTAAAAAGATGAGCCATACAATAATTAAAACAAAACGTATTAGTACCATACTATGTAATTTTTCAGCAATGAAGAGAAAGGTGGGGGTAAAATGCCCGCTCCAGTTTAGTTCCTTTGGCAATTCACATCATCTTCGATCTTTGCCTGGTTTTATGAATGTGTGATTGTTGTGATGTGTTGCAGATTCCCCCCTGAAATATACCTATTTGTAAAAACACAATATCCCAACAGGGCTATTTTATGTGTAAAAAATAATAGCCAAAAATACACGCACCATCTTTACAATAGAAAAAACTTCTAACAAACCTGGCATCTGATAGGGGGAGTAGGCAGTCTGTCCGGGCTGAGGTGTGGTGAACCCTGGGCTGTAGCTGAGCCCTGTTTGAAGTGGGGATTGACTCTGGGACAGGCCACTCTCTGTCTTTATGCCCGGCAGCATCACTCCCAAGTCTGAACATAAGAATGAGATAATATTATAGTTATTGTGTATTTATAAAACTATTGCCTCTGTGTGTGTCTAATCTGTCATACCATATGTGGACAGTCCGTACGCCTGTCCCGTCTGAGAATAGGTTGTATAGACAGTAGATTGCTGCATGTTGCTGAACTGGGGTTGGCCCGGGTAGGTGGGCATAGGAGGAGCTGCAGGGGTTGACAGGATGTGAGGGTATGGCCTGAAATGAAGACAACAACATGAAGATAGAGGCCATTCAAACTAGTCACAGAACTTCAACCTCAACATCCAGCAATGGGCACAGTTTTGCAAGAATGAAAACAAATAGATTAAGGGAGATGAAGCTAAAATCTGCTGAGTCTCCCCTACAACAATCTAGTTAGAAAAGTGAAAGTATGCTACAGAGTGTGTGTAAAAGGATACTTACTTGGAGGGGTAAAGAGGTGGTGAGTACTGGTGGCTTGATCGAGGGCTGTACCCGCTGCTGGTGATCACTGAAAACAAGCATGACAGTAAAAAATAACAATCAGTCACACAGCAGCAACAAAAATACTCTTCTTCTGGATTTAACAAAAGCAGTTCTGAACAGTGAGGCCTGTGGGCGGCTGAGCCAAACACCGTGCTGTTCCAGTAAACATCATCTGAAGAATTTTGAATGGACAACTGCCAAGTGCTTGCAGTGAGTGGATCCCCAGAAGAGGGCCTCTGTATAAAGCATTATGTGTCTGTGGTCATTGAGATGTCAAAATGTAAAACTGACAAACTCCCGCTGTGTGTGATAAGGCATAGGTCAGGGTAATGCTTTATAAAGACAGCTATAAAAATGTTTCTCTATCGCTCTCATCCCTCTGACAGGCTTTGATGGCGCGTCCTGAGGACAAGTCATTCTTCATGGGATTAGAGCTCTCAGCAGGCCCAGCACTCACTTTAAATACATGGTGTTTGTGTGACTTCTTTTACTACACATATGTGTATGTATGTGTCCTACCTGAGCCTGCGTACGTGTCCAGCACTGTATCACCCGAGGTAGTGACTGTGTCACTGTTGTTCATGGGCTCTGTTTTCACTAAAACAACAGACAAACAATACTTTTAACTGGGACACATTTGTGTTTACGTTCCTTTCTTTAGTCAATAAAATAATCTGGAAAACATAAGAAAACTACCATGCAGTTCAGACGTCAAAATGCTTTGTGCAGGATTCCCTATGATAAAATTTTCATTGAAAGGATTATATAAGATCCCTTTATTCTGTGTATAATGTAAAATGTGAAAACTGGAGTAAGTATTTGAAACGTTTAATACATATGCTTTAATGATTCTTATTATACATTTTGGCAGATACATATACAGTGACTAGTATCTCATATAAACCTGATTATAATCATTATTAAGATCTCTGCTAACACCAGGCGTTCATAAATGTTATCAATCTTCTGGGAACCCTGCAAGTGATAATTATTTCTTAAATAAAAAAGATGAACAAGCAAACACAAAGCACTGCATTTCCAACACAAACCACAGCAGGTCTACGGTGAGCCTTAACGACTGAACCCCAATTGATCTATGACTTAACCTTATTTCACACACATGCACTTTTGTACCATAGTCCTTGGAGCCTGAGGCGGGGGGCGGGCTGCTGCAGCCCAACAGCCAATCAGCCGTGTTTAACACTGTCATGTTTTCACCTAAAGGAAGATGATGAGGACATGACTGCCTGAGATTCAGACCATCTCAGTTTATCATACATTTGTTTCACTTTGTTTTCAGGTTTACTAAGGTAAGACATCGCTATGAGAAAAGTGGAAGACTGTCTTATTATGTTATAATGGACTAATCTTGTGTACTTCACTTGATTGTTTTTGTGAGAATGAAATTAAAGGCATCACTAGACCATCTGACAAATACATTGAACTACTTCATCATTCTCTAGAGCAACTACTCAGACAAATCCTGATGAGAACAAATGAGTAGCCATAGCGCTAACTGATGTCAGGTGAAGGGAATGCTGGGATATATAGTTTGTTTTGGCTGGAGAGTGTAGTCCCTGCATAAGGCATTAACTATGAGCTCATCAAATATGATTAAATGTGCTCTGATATGGTCTGTGTGCATCGCCTACTCACGGCTATTTCTGAAAATGTGTGTCACCTCAACATTTAGCATCTAACTTTATCAATGTGACTAATAAAAGTGTCAAATGACCAATAGATCAAAAGGATCAGCCTGAACAAATGCACTTAAATTGAATGTACATCAAGCTGTCCTGTCAAAAACTATTCCAGGGAAAAGGAATGAAAGAGAGTGAGGCGAGGGTCAAGGGTCAATGAAAAGATGTTGAAGTAAAAACAGAAAAAGTGAAAAGCGGGACAAAGACAGAGAGCCTCAGTGGTGTTGACATCTCAAAGAGCGCTGATGCCTTAATGCTCTTGTAGAGGAAATAGTTTCCAGTGGGATTTTGGGCTTGTGTTCAAATAAATACACTCAAATACACGCACTGTGCCAAGAGGTTAGCACAAGTCCTTCAGTCTGTTTACACGCGCTCTGCACTGGTCTATTTGGGCTGATGCCTCTGCACGCATTTACATGAGCTGTCTCCTTTTGTCTCTGAAATCTTGTATTTAGACAATTGAAGAAAAACAGAGCATCTAATCACAGCATCAAGTATGAGCAATATGTTATGTGCAAAATATTTATGTTGAGGTTGATAAATTATGTCAGAAACCACAGCAGCCTTCATTTGAGCCTTTGTAGCTACATCATCATTGTAGTTGTGTGAATGTGAATCAATAATTAAATTTGAAGAGTTTAGCTCTTTTCTGGAGCGGCCGTACTCACCTCCTGTGCCATTGGTGGTGATGGAGGGGCTGCCCAGACCGTCCTTGTCCAGCTTGGAGCTTGTCGAGTCCCCAACTCCCAAACAGTTATGAGGACGTGCTAGGTCCTGCATTTCCATAGACCTAGGGAGAAAAATCTATTTACTTACAGATACACATAGACTATATTCTAATTCCTCTGCACACACTGGATGTCATAGTGTCCTCACATCAAACATAGTCCACACAGTCATAAACCTCATGTGTCTCAGAGTAGTTAGCTACATGAGCATGTGTTCAGAGGCGTGAGACACTGTCTGCGGGCCTGCTGCAACTCTTTAATAGAGTGTGTGTGTGTGGGTGTGTGTGTGTGTGTGTGTGTGGGTGTGTGTGCGCACGTCTGGGCTCCAATACAAACCCACAGCCTGCCAGCATGCTTCACTTTACAATGTGTTCCACATGCATGGTTGGGATGAAGCGTCACATAAGGTGGGAATGAAGGCTGAGTGTGAGAGGAAGTTAATAAAGCCATGAACTCAATTTTAGGAGAAGGCTATATTTAGGGCCACAGTAGATGATTGTAAAGGTGTATGCTATTGGTATTTATACATTATATCATGTAAAAAAATATATATACAGGTTATTGGGAATATTGTGATTTCCAAGGCACCAGTGTTTTCTCAAAGCTCTCTACAGTTCAACACAATATTCATTCACTCCACACTCACACACTGGTGGTGGTAAGCTATTATAGTCACAGCTGCCCAGTGGCAGACTGATGGGGATGAGGCAGCCAGCTCCACATTCATACCTCCAGGCAAGACTGTTAAAGCGAAACTGGAGCGGGCCAGCCTTACTACACTTACTGCATAGACATTTTCATGAAGCCTGTATTGCATATATTGTGTAAAATGTGTGTTATTGATAAATACTATGTTGGCTATAGTTGTTCTGTTTACCCCCCTTACTGCTCTTTCTGCTTACTTCCCCTCACGTTTTGACAGGGTTTGGTGGATGACATAGCTGCTTGTTGAGTCAGTGTATGTATGCTCTAATGCTGCCCGCAGGTCAGTCACACTCCTGCGACTGTGTGCGACTTCAAAGTACATAATGACAGAGACGGAGGAAGAAACTAAACAAATGCGGGCTGCTGTTTCTACCACTTTGTTTACTTCACTGTGTGTGTGCTCTAAAAGGGAGCTAGCTTACATCTGTGTCGCGGTTCTGGATACAAGCCACGCCACGGGCTATGGGCCGATAGCATCACCACCACACATGACTGCAACCCACAGGCAGACTGACAGGTATAAACATATAACTTCCAGTGGATAACCAGCTATAGCAACCAAATATATAAGCACTTCACATCAACTCCTTCTGTCAGAACCATTCTCTATTTACAGCTAAACACTCAATCTGCTTTCCAATGCAATTCTGACAACTCCAATGACTGTTTTAGCATCAACAGCTTAGTATTATGAGCGAGATAGATACTGAGCCAAACTCTGACTTCAAACAACTGTCTAATAAAACATAAATGAGGGCCAATGTTAAGAACTATAGCAGATTCTACTTTTTAGTCTTTCTGTTTCGTCATGCTAATCCCAGACATATGCGATTTAGTAATGTTGAGATCAAGTTGAGAAGCTAAATCAGTTGAAGACAGAACCTAGAAGAAGCCCTGGCAATGAGCTCATGTCATGATGGCAGGATAATGTAAAAATTCAGGATCCAGACGATGATCCAAACCCTTTGACTTCAAACATTTGTCAAATAAAAGATAAATGGTGGTGATAGTTAACTTTTCCAGATTTGACTGTTTTCATTTTGTGTTTCAGCAATTTCTTTTGTCTCTCCACACCAGGCAATGATTCTGTCTTCGATTGTTCATTTGATCTGTTTCTTGGTGTTTTATAAACTCCTTTCCCTGGTTTTTACATTATGTCTAGCCCGCTCATAAATATGCTGCATCCTATTATAACACACAGCTGAGGAAGAACATGGAGCTGTTTAATGATATGTGGTGCTAGCTAAAACAGAAATGAAATAGGTCAACAGTAATATCTGCTGTCGGTGTTTGCTCTAAACTCGGACTTGGTTTGTTCTTGGATCTCATTGGTGCGGGTTTGTGTGTGTATTTGTGTGCGCCTGAAGAAAGTGTTGATGACCTCATCATAGTCCGCAACTGCAGTGAAACTTCAGCTCACTGCACCATGACAAGAACTGGAAAACACACATTAGGAAGCACATGGGGCGACCTCACCAAGCACATCGGGCATTATAGGAACTACAAGTCTAATAAAGTGGCACCCTGTGTTTGCATTCAGATGGTCTTCTGCAGAGCTTGATGTAACATGGTCTATCTGAGCTTATGTTGCCTTTATACTATCTCAAAGCAGTCTCTGACTCCTGACAACAACCAACAAATCCACAAAAGTGCAATTCCTCTATTGAGCCATACGCTACTGCAAGTTCAAAGTCTGTCTGAAATTGCCCCGTTTGCTGGGGCTCTATGTTTGTAGTATGTAGGGAGGACTTATTATTGCACTGGGTCAAGAATGAATTCTACAACCTAAGCCATTTGAAGGAAAATGAGACATGATGGAAAACAATTAGTTTTGGATAGTTTTACATTATTACTTACTTTTGTATTAAGTTTGGAATCGTAACAGCTATTTCTCTGTTAAATGGTGAAGTGCATACTGTATGGACTGACACACTCACCTGGTGCTGGAGGGGTCTGGAACATGAGAGTCACTGTGTGATTTCTTTACCTGCAGAAAAATGAAATGTTAGTGTTTATTGTCATTAAAAAAGTCTCATAAAAAGATGTTTAGAAATCAGACAAAATGTAAAGTATTAGGAACTGTTATTATAAACAACACAATGATCAATGGTGTTTAAGATTTTGCAGAAAAAAAACATAATTCAACAAAAAGAGGCTCATGCTCGAAAAGCCCATTTCTCTGAAGGTCTGTGTCCGTATGCAGCGCACACACAAACAGTAATAATCTGAAGCTGAGTGTAGCCGTAGCCACCGCTGTGACAGAAGCGCTAACTGCGGCTAAGTGACGGATATTAACTTTCTCTTGTTCACCCTTGACCCCACTCCATCCTGAGCTCGAGCCCCTTCCACGAGCCCTTAAGAGTTGAAAGGTCACCGTGGGGTCATGTCAGGTCACGGTGCTCACTCTTCACCCTTTAACGGGTCACTGTAGTAACTAAATCGAGCCACAACTATTGGTGGGCTATATTGCATTTGGTCATGTCAATCACTGCATGCTGGGACTTTTCCTTCATCACGAAAATAAAAAGAAAATGAAAGCAGTGTTTCTATTGCGGGACGGCCCCACAGCAGGCACCCACACAAGGAGCCTGAAATCTAGTGTGTAAGTGCAGCGGTTCTCTATTAAAATTCCTCATTCTTATTTGGGACAGGAACTAATTACAACAGTAAAAGCAGGGCGGAGTACGGGCCAATGTGGACCAGCTGCCCTGTAATCACTGTGTCAACACACTGTGGAGGTGTAGGGCACGCGCAAGGTGCCAAACACACAGCCTGCCCCCGACATGGAAAAACCAAGAGACATGCCTCCAAAGTCTCCCCGGCTGCAAGAAATTAAGCCATTTGTAAATTGTGACAGTGGTTGGCATAAACTGCAGAGAAAGTGCTTGTGCCAGCAAATAGCCAAGTATTATAAAGTAGGATGAATGCACACTCACTGGCCTTTTTATTAGGTACAGCACACTGGTATGTGTGCGGTTGTAGACCAGATGCATGTTCTTTTATCCCAACCCTTTCTGACCTCTGGCTTCACCAAAACATTTCGCCCACATAACTGCCTCTCACTGGATTTTGTATTTTGTGTGTTTTTCAAACCCTTCTCTGTGCACCCTGTTGTATGCGAAATCCCAGCACCAGCAACTACTATGTCACATTCTCTTCATTCTGATGCTATTGATTGGCTGATTTTGCTATTTGAGCTGACAAGCAGATAAATAATAAAAATGTAGGTCTACCTAATAAAGTGACCATTGAGTGTCTGTATGTGTTTATAGAGCAATGGTCTGACTATGGTATGGGACTGATTAGAGGACCCTGCTGCGAGCCAATAAGAAGCAGAACTTAGATGTTTAAGGCCGGGTTTTGAGGTTAGTCGGTGCCCTCGTATGGATCACTTTACACACACATGCACACACAACGCACACACAACACACACACACACACACAACAGACACACACTTGGGCCACTTTCATGTCACGTTTCATGCTTTACTGAAATTTAACAAGGCAGTCAGTCACGAAATCAACAGCACGGCCAATCCAAAAACGCACATAACAATGGACACAGTCAGTGAAAATACAAGCACTTTGATCTTGGAGTATTTTTTCAGATAGACTCTCATTGTTAGCCATTGATTTGGCTCAGCTTCTCAATCTATATCTAGAATCTTCTAACAAAATAGAATTAGACTATATACAAGCATTATTTATCCTAATTCAATCGGTATTTCCTATTAGTACATTTTTGTATTGATATATTTCAGATAATACATTTTTATGAGCAGAGCTTTTGGACACAGCTCTTTTTTGTTTCTATACTTTATCATATTACTGACAGTCACTTCCTTTAAGGCTATGTGGGATATTCACTCTGGCATTTTTTTTTTACAAGTTTTTTTTAAAATAATCTATTTGTCTATGCTTGGGACTGACACAAAGGTGTGGCTGGAATTTTGTTCCCCAGGGAATCCAACTTCTGTATCCCAGAAGTACTAACCATGTAATCATTGAATTACTGCTTACAAATACAGAAATATTGATTTGAATGGTTATTTTAGACCAGAGGGGTTTCATACTGGTATACGGCACATCACAGATAAGAGGTAGCACTGGACTTGACAAATTGAACCTCCCCAACTCAAGTGTGGTGTGGTAATGTCCATGACCATTCTTTTTGCAATTATACATAGTAGTAGTATTCAGCATATATATGTAACTATAACATGTGACCAGAATTTTGTGATAAGCATTTGACACATTCTGCCTTTTCAGTTGATATGGTTGGCAAAACTAGGCTTCTGGATTTTTAACAACCAAAAAGGTGCAAATATTAAATTGTAATCCTTTACAAAGTGCTAGAAATGACACTGGCTTTCCCTAAATTAAAAATATTATCAGTAAAAAAATTGCAATCTAACTTTGTACGTTCATCACAGGACGACTACTACATCACTGAATCACCATTATCATCAAGTCGGCTCTTTAACGGTGAAACGCTTAATTTAACTCTATTACAAAACTAAGAACCAGTGAGCCTTCTCTTTCATGGCAACAATGACAAAAAGAACCCATTTGTGTCACCTGAGCCACTCAAACAGGCGACCTTTGACCCCCTTGGCCCGCTGACCGCTCTCATGCACAACCTGGCGTCCCGGGCGGCTCCCCGAGGGACACGTGTGGATAGCCCGGCAAATTAGCACTAACAACAATGGTTTATTTAGGGCCTGTGACACAGTGCTATGTTTGTGCCGTTAGCCGCTAATAATATTAATCAGTTAATGGGCGCGTTGACAGAGCGAGGCCTAATTTGACCCTTAAAAGCAGTAATAAGAAACAGCAGGTATGAGTCACTGGAAAAAACAAGGCCTAGTGTAGAGCTAGCATTAATAGATTTTCCTATAGTTTTGAAAAGTAAAGCTAAATCTAATTGTAAAAGTGCATCCATGACCAAATGAATAGTGTGTTTCTCGTAACAACCCAGCTCATCTGCATTAGGACGGTACAATGATACACACACAAGCGAGATCCTACAGTACTTCTCCTATGCTAGTTTTACTGATGACAATTTCTTAGTGATTGGCACTGGCTCACGATAGTAAAAGTAATGTAAACAACACAGACCTGCAATCAGTAAATTTACAATTAGTTCAGGGGTAAATACTCAGAATTTATTTTAACAATGTGTTTTTTTTTCATAATTACAATTCTGTTTACGTTCTTTTATTTATATCAATATATTTCACTTTGAATTTGAAATAGAATATCAATTGTGCTATACATTGTTTTTTTGTTTTAATGTAAACTATTACTATTTTGGCTAATAAAAAATGTAAAAAAAATATATATATACATGCAACTACATTTATATTGTTGCATCTGCATTTTTTTTTTATTGTACAATGATCTTTATCTACAAAACTATATAAATAAAACCTTTGAGATTTTAGCTATACATGCAACTTTCAGTTTATAGTGTCCTTAATTAACATCACTATTTTTCGACAAATCTTACCTTAGCTTGTAATCAGGTCACTATATCCTCTTAAATTTTCCAAAAAGACATCACAAAGTTGTACAATCCACCAACGGCTTTTGAGCTGATTTGCCACACTACAGTGTATCTACAGTACCTGCCCACCGCAACCCTCCCAGGTACGGTACCACGTTTCAGTATAATCTAAATTCTTCACAGCTGATCATTTGCTTTACAAACATATACTAGCTAAAAACAGGTCTGCAATTCATTCTGGCCAATCTTCAGTCTTCCTCTGTGCCTGTTGGTCAGTCCACGCTTGCTTCACTGTAGCTCCACGACTGAATAACTCTTCACTCTTGCTAGTCCCTCCTCTGCCTCCTCCCTCCACACAGCTCTCCTCCTACTGCTGGTGTTCTATCAGCTGTCACTCACTACAGAGCCACTGGAGCATACGTATACAGACGAGTTCCGAGAGCAAAATAGGGGCTTGAATAAAACTGTAACAGGGGAAGTTGGACGTCTGTGTAAACTTCATATTGCTTAAAGAGCCGCATACAACAACCTGATATACTGAAATTTGTGAAAATGTTCATGCCACAGTAATATTACAGCATTTCATGGATCTAGGGTATTAAAGTAGAACCAGATAGAGATGTTGAGGTTATTTTGCATTTTAGGAGCATTCTGTAACATCAGGCACAAGTGAAATACCCCTAACTATTAATGTGTTTTTAAATGCTGATGGTTTGTTTTTTCCTCAAGGGGCCAATTATTAAAAATAAATGGTCCGCGGGCCAAATGCAATATTTGCCATTCAATGAGATGCTTCCATAATTAAACCACTTTTGTTTATTACATACATATTTAACATTTACTTTGAGCTGATCTGAACATCTAAACATAGATAGACCCATATCCAGTTTAATGTTTACATATTTTACCAGTCTAGTCAAATCTGATCATTTAATGTAGCCAACCATTGGGCCAACTCTGAGCTGAATGAGCGATCTGGACATTCAGCCTCTGTCATTGATAATTGGGCTTAGTATCCATAAATTCTGGGACATCAAAATCAAAGAGCTTGGTGGGCCAACTTTGGCCCCCGGGCTGCATTTTGAGCACCCCTGGACCATTGCAAGATAGTGCCAACAATGCAATCTTCATCCACAATATATAAAACAGTGAAAATCCACACTAAATGCATCCTTCACACAAGACAGCACCAGACGAGAAGGGAGTATGTCCTTAAATCTCAACATTGATAAACCTTAATTATTTGACATGTTTCTTGTTTCCTGTTTGAATTAATCCAAGATTTCCACATACAATACAAAAAAGCTGTTGCCAGTTTCCAAACAACAAACGCAGCCTAATGGAGGTACAATGCTGGTGTCTTGCTGTGCAGTAATACACAGGCCAGACCATAAACTTCACACCATGTATTTGACCTCACCACCACACACTAACACATCTGAGACACACATACACACAACCAGTCCGTGCTAATAGGAACCATACCGGCCCCACGTGCAGTTGAGGGGAACTTAAGCTGAGTTTTGAGACTTGGGTGGAGTATTGAAAGAAGTATGAAAGAAAACACAGTTGTAGAATAGGTCTCAAGATGGCACTCTTTCACCGTCGGCATTAAAGTGTTATCATCCGGAGAGAGCAGGTCTGAGTTTATGTTTTATCACTGTTCTCAAGAGCCAAACATGATGGAGCATGATGATGACAATGAGAAAAGAATCTCAACATACACAAAACAGAACCTTAATCAAACTTGCAGGCTACATATCAAAATGAATAGGCTTCAATACACAACTTGAACACTAAGAAATATAGTGTACCATACTATTTCTGGGCTATAGCAGCGAGCAGTCACCTCAAAGTATGTTGAAATGTAAACAAACCTTAAGACGCCATAGGGTTTAATCTGAATGTTTCATTGGCTGCTATATTGATGATTGCCAGAGAAAGAAATGGTCATGAAGTAGTACTAGTAGTGATAGTAGCTGTACCTTGGTTTGTGTTATAGTATTTTTAGGTAATATTATTTTTAAGTCTTGGCTAATAACACTTTGAGAACAGGTTTACTTGATTATGGTTGGAAAAAACGTAAGATAAATATTCCATTGAAACTCTGATACTCAGATCTGTCAAAAAGTATTCATCACTTAAACAAAAACCAAATGACGCTGATTGGAGGAAGCATTTTAATTGTGCCTCTGTTGAAGCTGTACTCCTGACGTGCACTGACTGAGGGACAGTTTTGGGCCGGGGCCACTGTCTCCAACTGAGCGGACGCCATCTTTAGCCCTGTCTCCATGGCGACAGCAGCTTTCGTCCAATAACTGCCCTGATTGATAGACAGTCTGTGCGGACCCGCTGCTGTTCAGTGTGTGTGTGTGGGCGTGCACGGGGCCGGGAGCGTACACGTGGGGGTAGCTGTCAGAACACATTAGGGTGTTGCTGGAACGCTTGACAACTCAAGCACTTTATTATTAGCCATGCCAGGACCCTGAAAGGGAGGGGGTGTCCAAAAACATGCCCGGTGAAATATTTTCACAGCCAGGGGAGAAGGGAGTGCGGCAAGGTAGGCGTGAACTTTTGTCAAATAGAGATTTTTTTTCTTTTATGATTTTATTTTCCATATACCCTGATAGTATTTATTAGTGGATTTGGAGATATTAATACAACTCCCACTTTATCTACAGTATTTACTAAAGCTTCTTTGCTTGTTTTGCTCCAGTGCAACCCTCCTTGGTTGTCTTTTGATTAAAGACTTCTTCTTTTTTGTGTGATTCATGTCATCAATATATTAAATAAAGTTTGATTGATTGATCAAATCCTGCGGCAAGACATCCTAAATAACACCTCATGATACTTATGTGAAAGTGAAATAGAGAAACAGTACCATGGCTAAATCAGAGGGTCCGCTCCAGCAGTGGACAGAGGGGACATGGTTTTTGTTTACATTAGGAGTGTTTTAAGTTTGTGAGGAGACAGGGGTGTCCCGTTCCCTTTAAGAGGCCCTTGAGAGTGAATTTAGTCTTCAAGTGGAACAACAGTAGTTTATCTTAGTCTCAGTCAGGCAGAGAACAAGTCGCCCCTGACAGCCTAGTGTTTGGTTTAGATATATTTTATACAGTTGACTCATCATTGTAATTTCAAACTGACTATAGATTCACACTTGAGGATTGTCAAACTACACAGGTTTGTCAGTGGAGCTGGTAATGTGTTAACATATAATCTGGTCTTGATATTTCACTTTTCTGCTTTGTTTGTTACTAATTGAGTCCAAAGTTATTTTTGATCCTGGGCCGTAAATATAGCCTTTAAATATAATTGGAAGATAAAGGCTTGGAGCAGGTCTGACTCATTGGACATTTTAATTTCATGCAGTTTCATATTTTCACACTCGTTTTTGCAGTATTAGAAGTGGGCACTGGTGGGACTGGTGACTGGTGAATGTGTGGTACTGGGATTCAGTGAGTTTGGGACCTGTACCTTTAATGGTTACAAAGACGTTTCACTTGGTCACTGCTCCCACTGTGCACAGGCATCCACACACACACACACACACACACACACGCACACACGCACACACACACACACACACACACCTGTGATACCTGATCTCCCTCAGCCTCTGACATGGACTGTGTGCGTCGACCACAAAAGACACTCACGGAGGATGTTACTCACCACTAACACACAGCCTCCATCTCTGCAGCCGCACACTGTCAGACGTTTACCTGCTCAAAGGTCCCTGCTCTGCCCATTTGTATGAGTGGTTATAGCCGCTGTAACACTATCCCCTTCCTTTCATGTGAAATACATTGTACTCGGGCTCCTCCACCGCTCCCGCCCCCACAGCTACCCCGGCCTGGGGAGGTGTAAATCTATCCCTCTCTCTTTATGCCGATCAAAAATGCCCCCTTTTTTTCAGGCGGACGAGGAAGCCATGAAAGACAAAAAAACAAGTGAGCGAGTGAAAGGAGGTGAGTTTGTGGAGAATGGTGAACAGGTATAGAGCCGGGAGGGGGAGGGGCCTAAATGAATAGGCGCTCACTCTCTGCTCCAAGTCTGCTTCATTTAAAACTCAAAGAAAAGGTACACACCAGTTTCTGTGCCTCCAGCGACAAACTTTGACATTTTGTCTGAAAATGGCCATGAAGCAAGACAAAGAGACAAACCGCAAAGCTAAAATTAGATGCTAAGGCCCTACAGTGAAAACTCATGTCAATAAAGAAGCATGATTTTGTATAAAGTAATGAAAAGTAATAAAGGAGAATTACAAACTAACTAAGGTAAAAGTCAGATCTACAGTATTTCTATTAAGTTTGACAATATTGTGATCATGCAAGGCTTCCATAGATGCTCATAGATGCTACAGATCAGTCCGCACCAAGTACTTCCTCAAAAGACTGCACAAAAAAAGCGCCTAAGAGAGGACTAAATCTAGGAATAAAATTGGGCTTAATAGTGAAAATGCATCAACATATAAGGACAAAAGGACTACCAGGTACTATAGGTCTAGTCCAGAACTAAATAAAGTCTAAATGAAGTTCAAACCAGGTCTTAATCAGGTGTTGAACCGCAAAAGAATGAATACCACTAGCAGAGGCCCTTAGGTAGCTGTATCACAGTTTCTGGACCACAGTGCTGCATGCATCCTTCACATTCTTTTGGAAATCCCATTGGTAGTGTTTCAGCTGAGTCTCTTAGAAGTTATAGCTGTATATACAGACCTATTATTATGGCAAAGGCAAAGTCAAGCTAACAGACGTTACTAATTTTGCGGGCAAAAAAGTGGAACAGATAATAAGATAAGTATTGTATAAAAACAAGCATGAATTCATTGATTTTTGAAATTTTTCACACACGCATCATTGGACAGTGCGGTGAAGCCAGAGACACGGGGACGACATGCAGACTCAGAGAGCTCATGTGTCAGGGCCTAAACCATAGCTAGTAGATTTAAGACTTTTGTTCAGCCCAGTAGTCACTTTGTAAAAATACTGAGTGCTTATATAGTCCGCTTGTGTGTCTTGATGCACAGTGCTCATGTTTGTGTGTGCGCCAGAGGAGAACTGTGCCCTCCGCCTTGAGTCCTGGTGGTCTTCATGTCTGTCTGCCCAAGTGGCTCCTCGGTGTCTCTTGGGGGTATCTCTGACATGATTTAATGTAGCTTTACTTATTGCAGACAAATGAAAAGTCACTGATGGATGTATGCCTTTGTGTATGCGCTGGTTCTGCATTGTTAATTGTGAAGCGTTTGGCCTCGGCTGCCCCTGCTCAGCTAATCTGATGAGAGTGATTAAAAAAACAACTGGAGGAAACCTAAACCAGTCCACGGACGACCAGACACACGGACATTACTCAAGTCAATGTCACCAGAATGCGCTTCAGAAGACACCACCAGAAATTATTAAAACAGCTGTGACTGGCATGGACTGGGAGACAGTTTGAGGAATAAATACTGTGGATGACAATGCATTCCTGAACTGATTTGACTCAGACAGACCAAATGAGTCGCACTAGATTCTTTTGCATACAATGTTGAGGTATTGGCGCAATGAACATGAACTATTATATTAGTTTCAGTAACCAACCAATAATTTCCACAAAAGTAATATTTTTTTAATCTCTCTTTGTGGAGTCTGCATGTCCTCTTTGTGTCACAGTGGGTTGTCTTAGGATTGGTGACACGGAAAATCCTCAGATGAATGACTGAGAGAGTGAATGGTCAGACTAGTGACCAGCTAAGACCCATAGTTGCTAGGATAGGCTCCAGTCACCCACCACCAGTTCATGGAAATGCACTTAAGTCTCCACACCTGTACCTGGTCAGTGCAATTAGACGAGTGATCAATTAGTTAATTGAAAAATGCAGCAGCTCTAAATAATTTATTCCTTTGACTCTGTGCTTCATGATAACTAGTGTGAATGAGTCATCTCTGTCCCGCCTTAGTCACCAAACCAGAAACTATGACTGGGGGATATAAGATTACATGTAAATTAAGAGCTCACCAGCTAAGATCCCAAATTTGTATCGAGTTATGCTACGAGCAAATAAATGCAGTTTTAAAATGTCACTAACCACAAACTAGAGAATAGGCCTCACCTTACATGCAATGCCACTGTGGTAACCCTGAAGAAACACACAATCTCCTTGGACAAATCAAAACCCCATACATTCCTAAACCTACGACATACTGTTTCTTACTGTGTCAACAACTCAGGGAAAAACACATCAGCTAATAGTTTCTAGAAATAACCTTAATGTAAATGTTGAAATAAATGTGAATCGTGCAATGTGCTTAAGGCTGTGCTCAGTTTGTCTGAACTGGACATGAATGTGATAGTAAAGGCAGTTATAGATTATTCTGTTCATAAAACATAACTGCAATGGTTAGTACAGTTTCAGGAAACAATCATAGAAATTATTAACAGTACATTTTACTACATTAAGACCAGCTCCTAACTGCTGTGTGTGTGTTTGTGTGAGTTTATGTGTGCATTTGTATGAGTTTATGTGTGCATTTGTGTGCGTGTGTGTGTGTGCATTTGTGTGAGTTTATGTGTGCATTTGTGAGTTTATGTGTGCATTTGTGTGAGTTTATGTGTGCATTTGTGTGAGTTTATGTATTAATTTGTGTGAGCTTATGTGTGAATTTGTGAGTTTATGTGTGCATTTGTGTGTGTGTGTGCATTTGTGTGAGTTTATGTGTGCATTTGTGTGCGTGTGTGTGTGCATTTGT
>JAVQKC010194475.1:0-17998 GCA_036025475.1 Philypnodon macrostomus | reverse complement strand
AATAATCTTACTCAAGTAAGAGTACCGTTACTTCAAAATAAAGTAAAAGTAAAAAGTACTCATTCACATAATTACTCGAGTAAGAGTAGAAAAGTACTGGGTGAAAAAACTACTCAAGTTCTGAGTAACTGTTTGAGCGTAATGATTATTTGTTTAATTTTGTAGTAATCTGGCAAAAACATAAAAAGATAATAAACAGATTTTTATATTTTCAAAAGATAAACTAAAAACATAAAATACTATTTTCAAAATTTAAGGCACAAGGAACAGAATTTCCACATCATCACATTTTTTACATAAAGCTGTTCTTACATGACACACAGAGGTGCTTTAAGTACTCTTACTCTTTCTAGATTTCCAAGATTAAGTAAAAGTACAGTTACTTCAAAATATTATTACTCAAGTATTGTTCAGTAAAGCTACTCTATGGAGTACAATTTATTTCAAAAGTTACTCAAGTAAATGTATACTATCCACCTCTGGTTGTTCGTGAAGAAACCCAATGAAAAAAGTCTACTTTAGGTTAGAAACCAAACAACACTATTTAGCTTGTACATCTCACCAGTCTATATATATCCAGTTTGTCCCGCAATTTACTACCATACCTGACGATAAAGGTTTGACCAACCTTCATTCTCCTAGCTATACATTTTAATAGAAAACACCTTTCAATAGACTCACTGTAATATGAGAAAGGAATACAACAAGCATTTTTATTCTTAGTACCTTCCTCAGCAGAAATTTTGTGCTTCTTGGTGTCTTCCGTCCAGGGAAAAACACTGACGTTGTGGTCGATAAAGACACGGCAATACCCTGCTATTAAACAGGACATGTCTTTAGCTGCAGCTGTCTCCAGAAGCAAAGTGATGGGCTGAAAGAGAGAAACAATGGGTCGTTGGATTAAAACAGGAATCATTATCATCACCATCCATGGTCATTTCAAAGTGGTCCTACCTTAATGTCTTGCACATATATTTTGACCAGGCTGACCCGGTCTGATTCAGGCAGCAGTTCAACACGTGTGATGCTGTTGAAGTCAGTGAGAGTGGTCAAGATGCTGAGTTTTCTGTTGACCACCTGGCTCACCCCATAACGAGCCCCCACTAAGAGGTTTATAGTAGACTCCCTGTCCTGCAACTGTAAGGTAAAAAAAATCAGTTATATCACTTTTAAGTCCATATACACATTGTGGCCACTTTAATAACATCAAGCCAATGGACACTAGCTCACACCAAGTATCATAAAGTAGGGTTTAGGGACTAGGGTTTACAGTGAATGGTTTAAAAAAAATAAAAATAAAAGACAACATCCGGTGTGTGACAGTACTATGTCCAAATATACCTTGTTTACGCCAGACGTCACTTTTGTGTTTAGCTCACTATTTAGCTCATATAACCACTCATCAAGGTCTGCAGGTGGAGTACATCAACAGAAGACCACACCAGGGGCCACTATATTAGGTACATGGTCATAGATTATCTTTGTATTCTTACCATCAATGTAGCGCTGAATGATTTCCCTCCAAAAGACTTGAGTTCACACAGTTCCTCCAGATAGTTGATCCGAGCTTGATCAACCAACATGATCTTCTGTTTAGGATCCTGCAGTGACTGGCACTTCTTCATGTGATAACTGATGGCCTTCTTTAGATCTTTCTCCTTCATGTTTCTCAATAATGTGGTGGACACAAAGTTCTCTATACCCCAGGTTTTACTAGAACAAAACCAGATTAATATTAAATTCAAACCATCAGGTAACTATGCAGTTGAAGCTTAATGGTCAAGTACAGTATCTTTTCTCACGTAATTGTCTTGAGGGTGGTTTTTGAAGAATATCCACAGCTCGTGAGTCTCTCCTGGATGTGTAAGGCTGCTAACCTCAAAGCTGTGTTACACTTCATTTCCACTGCAAACCTCTCCTGAAGCACATCATTCACTCCCTATGGCAAAAAAATAAGTGAATGGCTGCCCAGCTTCCTCTGTATCATTGCTAGCTATTTCTTTCATTGCTGACAATTGGTGTTGATCAATGGCAGTATGTAATATGAAATACATATATGACAAGTATTTATATAAAATATATTAAACTGACTTTATATAATACTATTAGGTCAAACAATAGCTCCTGTTTATCAATATACTGTAGCTTTTGTCGATAGTGAAAGAACATTAAACATATGTATTCTACTGTCACCTGCAGATAGAGGTACTCAAAGGCCGTTGGATCCTCCTCTAACAGTGTCTGGGGTTTTTTAGGCAAAAAACACACCCGGAACAAGCATCTGTAGTCGTGGGCCTCTTTCTTCTGCACCACCTACAAAAGCAGACGTTAGTTTAGGAATAATTTTGACAAAAACATATCAATGTGTATAATGTCTTTACCTGCTGTATCCGCTCCTCCTCATGCAGTAGAAGGAGTTTGGTGACGCCGGGCTGTTGCTCCAGAACAAGTGAAAAATGTTTGATTCGGCTCAAAGACAGTTTTTCCTTCAGAGTCATCACAATGTCCTGGTGTACAGATGAAGAAATGTATAAGAACAAAAGACTTAAGACTGCACATTACTCTGTATGCACTGTCCGTATTTAACGTTCTTCCATATGACACAAATGTTCAGTGTCAAAGTGAGTTTTGATGAAGACTTAGTCCTAATACACCTGTTATAAGAAATAATCTTAGCTCCAGTTTGACTAGTGAAATAAAAAAATATATATAGTTAATAAAGGCAAACATTGATAATCATATTGATATTGGCCTTGTCCATCACAAATTGCACAGTTGCACAACATTTGAGTCAAGATTTGATGAGCTTTAGAGAACGAGATAGTGAAACGTACATTTTACAGAACCCTTAACTACCTCATTAAGTACAATGTAATACACTGTGTAACAAACTGTAATAACTACATTGTACACACAGAATGGTTAAGGTTAGGGTTGAGGTTAGGGGCTATGTAAAATAAAGTGTGACCAAATCCTTTGTTGGAAATAAGGTTGAATATTTTTTATCTAAACATGTTTGTTTCTGTATGTTATGTTTACAGTTATGGTTATGGCCGTCAGTGTAATATAGGTCCATACTGAAAACACAGTTGAGAGTGAATATTTGTCTGTCATTGTAACTCTATGAATAACTTGTGACGGCCCCTAGATCTTATGCTCTTTGTGTTTCCAGTGTTAACCAGTCATGCCCTGCAGTTGGAGGAGCTGCACCTGGAGATGGGCGTGGCACTCCACTTTAAAAGCTGGCATACTTTGACATACACACTCACACAACATGCACTTGCACACACCACTGATACTTGTCTTGGTTGTTAGTTAACAAACTGGTATTTAAATATTTTAAACAGGTAACCTGTGAAGTATTTATCGAAAATATTGTACATGGTATTGTTGCCCTTTACCTTGACTGTGGTGCTTGGTTCAAATTTAAAAGCTTTGGTCTGGCCATTCTCTAGATAAACCTTCAGGACGTTGGGCAAGAAGAGCAGAGAGTTTCCCTGCAAAACACAAAGGTCAGAGGTCAAGGGAAGAGAATATCATCAAAGCAACTGGGTCATAAAAAATTACATAACATGACATTATAACAAGCATGGGACTACACAAATCATGTCCAGCCTTTCAGGGCACTTCACATCCCGTAACCCCTAATGTGAATGTTTACAGATGTGTGCCAAATCTAAGAACAGTATTTAACTTGGACATATATCTTTCAATCCCCTACATTATGCATTACTGTATGTATTGATTAAATATTCATTCATTCTTCAGTTTATTCCACCATGAACTTCAGGCAGGCCTGACATACACAGACCAACATCAACCATTAACTCACCATAATTCACTATGGGCAATTTAACCAGTTCTCTTAACATATTGCATATCTTTGGATGATGTGAGGAATCCCAAAGAAAAGTCACTCAAAGTAACACAGGTTGGACCTCAAAAGGGCCGTGCGTTGGCTTGCCCACGTTTCAAACACGACTTTGATCAATTTTAAAAATCATCCATATTTGCCCATTTCTTTTTCATTTCCTCTGCCTTGACTTTGACATGCACCCATCCCACACCCATCCTCTCCAGCCTCTTCTTCACTCATAAACCCAGTATTGTGCAGTAATCGTAGGCATTAGCGGACAAGAGAAGGGTGTGTATTGATCTGTGTTTTCTCAGTGATTAGTAATGGCCACTCTGATCTCTGTTGTTTCCCCCGTCCAGCTCACTTCACATCCGCTGGTAGGAAGCAGCTATAACCAAATACACATATGAACACTGGCAATGTTACAGTAAAATGATGGTGTAGAGCAGAGTATAAATCAGTGCAGATCGTCTTTATCACGATACATCTTTCCCAAAACCCATCAGCCTTACCTGAGACTGTCCATTGACTTCCACTTCTTCAGCAAAACGCACTTTCACAGGATTGCACTTGAGCTTGGCCTTCTTCTCTGGAGTGATGAATGATGACTTAGGGCCCTGAAACCAATACATTTCTGTCTTAGTTATAACATTTCTTCTGTGTGAGATAAAATTCAGTTCAAAATAGCAGTAACCCAGAAAGAACAACGCTTACATGGGTATAGTGTTAATAAATGTAGAATATAGAATGTCATCTGTACCCCCTGGGCTCTTTATTAGGTAGATTCTGTACCTAATTAAGTGGCTCTGGTCTTCTGCTGCTATAGACCATCAGTTTCAAGATTTAACATTCTTTGCATTCAAAGATGGCCGTCTGTGGACCTTGGTTGTAAAGTCTTTTTCTGGCCTTCTATCATCTTGAGCCGTAGATCATCAATTTCAAAAATACTCATGTCAGACAAATTTAATGTATTTTCTGGTATATGCTGGCTATGTCATTGGCTAATTACTTGTTTGTGTGAAGCAGTTGAATATGTGTATCTAATAAAGTGCCCAGTTCGATTTTAATTAGGCAGGTTAATTGGCCATATTTCTCACAATGTTTTTCAATATAGGCCATTCAATTTTTGACATATTCACTGACTACTGACTATATATTTTGACTGTCTCTTCTCAAGTCCAGCCAAACTGAATATTTCTAAATAATATTTAAGCGTCTTCACAAATGTCTCTTGGAGGGAGCTGTGAGCGATGAATCACATGGTAAATCTGCCTCCATCAGCAGAGAGCCGCTAATGAGAATCGCTGATGTACTGATCCACTTCACCTGCATCAACGCATACATCAAACTAAAAGAGACTTGACTTGTCATCAGCTCACTCATACAGACACTGAGGGGCCATGATGGACAGCGTGTACGGGGCTGAGGCGGTTTGTCCAGGGACTTTCTGAGCCTCTAATACATTGTCACAGGTAACATAACATTGATTTAGTGCAGAAACCTTGGAAACAGGGCACTTGTCGTAGCGATGATGCTTGACCTCCCGGGCCTAATTGACTTGTTGATGAATGGCTGTTGTTGACACCTGCATTTTTCACATGTGGGTAAACATTGTGTATGTTGTTGTTACATGTACTGTCCAGTGCAGATGTTTAAGGAAGGTTTGAAGATATGCTGTTAGGTAATATGCATTGTATTTTCTTCTATTTTCACCAGTTTACTAAATGTAAAGTGAGCGTTCAGAAAAAAAATCAAGACATGTGACCACACTACACCAAAAGTACACAGCATACATCTGTCAAGGGTGGGTAGGTTTTCATCACCATTTCAAGATGTTGACATAGATTTGTCAAGCTAATCTCAGACAGACTCAGCGATGTTGAGATCAGGTTTGTGGAGCTAACCTAACTAATGGTGAAAGTTAATAGGCTTATGTCACAGTGGTAAGATAATGTAAAAATCCTGGATGTCCATAGTGATTAATGGTTAAATTAACTCACCAACATAGACCTCAGCACCGTCATTGTCAACGTATCTTGACACTCCCTGAAATAAAAAATAAAAAATTGTAGATATGATAAGATCCAAAAATAGATAAAAAGCAGAGTAAATTGCCTCATGGCAGACACATGGAGGGACATAATTAAATATGCTTACCCGAGGATGATATCATGTCTAATATCTTTATCTGTGACTATATAAAACAGTGTGTTGGTGAATGCATTTGTCAGTGCAGACCTGATTATTTCGGCAGCTTGTTCTGGGGTCAGGTCATCCGCAGAAACGTTATTGATCTTCACGAGCTGGTCTCCAGGGACGAGGCGGCCATCTGCTGGACCACCTGCACACACAGAATGTCCTTCAGGCCTGCATTCATCTTACATCTGGGCTGATGACAGGACATTGGTCTATTGAATGTTACTATAGAGGGGTCCTTTCATCTCATGCATTTTTTTCACATTGCTCATATTGTGTACTGTTGAAATCCTGGCACTTTTGTAGCTGGTAAAACATTGAACTAAAGTTGCATACATTATAAAAATACACTGTAAAAGAAATCATAATAGTAATCTTAATTTAAGTGTATTTAGTCTTAGATTTTCTGACCTGTTTTTTTCTTAGTCGAGCAAATCTACGCAGCAAAGCAAAGCCAGTGGAATAGGATTTTTGCTTTTTCAATTTCAAGTGCAATTTTCTGAAACAGTAATCTGGGTCTAATATGTAAATAAATCTAAACAATTTGAAACTACTTAAATAAGGAAGAATATTCTCAAGTCAAGTCAATTTAACTAGTCTAGATTTGATTCAGTAAAATATAACCTAATTGTGTTTCTATACAGACATACATGCACTAGGCATCAGATGCAAAAGAGAGATGCTTTGAAATGACTGTAGACTATGAATATACTACTCAGCACAATGGATGTGGCAGCACTCTGTTTCTATTTTAGTCTGACTGTGGGACTGTGGGACTGTGGGACTGTGCAAGTGCAGCCCTTTTCCCTGATGTGACAATAACAGAAGCTCAAAAACCAAGGCACTGAACCTTATGGCATTTGTGTTGCTACCAGAAAGTACCAGAAAGTTTTTGCTAATTTAATCAGTAATCTTGATTTATTGCGCTTATGTGGCGTGTGAGCCCAGTGGTCCGCAGCAGTCTGGCACTGATCCACTGCTTCATTTGCTGAAGAGACAGGCTGCAAACAGAATAAACTAGCCTCTAATAAGAAGAGGTGGATTGGAATATAAATAGAGGAAGTAAAGACAAATGAATTGATTAGTCATTACTTTATGCTTTGTCTGGCCATATATAATGAGCTACAACAGACTGCTCTACTAGACTGGATCAAAACATCAAGGCTCGCTGCAGAGTTACTATGAGAAAACTATGTTGAATGTTAGGGTTAGGGTTAGGGTTAGGGTTAGGGTTAGGGTTATCATTACTTGGTGTGTTGGAGCATTGTTGAAATAAGGCCTGTTCCTATAACATTTGAAGCATTGTCCAAGGGGTTGGTAAAAGGTTGAATTTTTCTTTTTTACTCTGCCATGTCAACATTACTTTAGTTCACACTGTGTTATTGTGACTGTACTCAAATTGTGATATAGTGTGCCACCCTGCTACCACAGAGAGCATTACCCCGAAGGCAGGAGCTGTGTATGTCTTGATCAGACTAAGCAGACTCAAACACTGCAGACCTTGGCAGAGTTACAGTATCTTGCACCTGGCACACAACAACTACAATCCACCCGTAGAGAGAGGAAGACAGAGGAGCCGCTAACAAGAAAAAAGTGGCCTCACCTATACTGCAGAGTCAGCGTTGAAACAATACAGCTTACATTACTTTATACCTGCTCCTCAACAACTGCCCACTTTAAGATACACTGCTGTACAAACACACTAATACCATAATTCAGTCCTGATTGTCTAAGCACATACGTAGATACTGTACTGGCTTGGTTTGTTATTTGGAATGCTCAAAGTTCAAGAATGGAGGCAACTGGAGGAAAAAGTGAGTTTTCTTTCCAAAAAAAGTAGTGTTTCTGGTGAGGGATAGAATAATTCTGAACATACAATAAAACAATATTGTGGTCATTCCATCATCCCAGTCAATTACTAATTGTAAACTAATGTGTACATTGAATATATATACAATGTGAGGTACATTCACTAATGTTTCCTAACCAGGCTCTGACATCATTTACATGTAGCAAAGTGGCTGTCATTTGTCTTAATTTTCAATATTTTGTGGCTAATTCTGATTTCTCCATTGAAAATATATTATGGTCTTGCCTCCAATTGACTCCGTTCCGGAATTTAGAACTTTCTGTTTACAGACTTTGAAAAAGTCTATACAAAGACACTAATACAATAATTCAGTCCCGATCGTCTAAGAGCACATGTATGTAGATACCGTACTGGCTTTATAGTTGCTGTTAGGTGTAACTACTTGATATGTTTTCATTTGATAAATCAGAACATACAAGGGGTGACGTCCTGCACCAAGATGGGGGTTTGTGTTGATAGAGAGAGCCCGTGGGAGATGAATCCAGGGTCACGTTGTATTTGAATGGTGAATCGAAAAGCGTAACTTCTCTGGTCTGAGCCGCTGGACTGGGTGGTCTTCCCATCGGCCGCACTCCTGTCTCTGTGAATAATCAATAAATATTTTTTTAAATACATTTTTATTATTATTATTTTATTCAACCAGGAGGAACCAGATTCAAAATCTCTTTTTCACCTGGCCAAGGTAGCAGCCAAACCACAGAACAAGTGCATACGTATCACAACAATTTACATATTCATAATAAAATAACAACTACATAGTCATAAAAACATCTAAAAAAAAAAACAAGCACATGTCTTTATCAGCACATACTTTATGGAAGCTTTAAATTAATTTATGGACATTAGTTTTCTAATTTAAGCTCTTTCTGTACATTATTCCATCCCCAAGGTGCTGAGGAGGAGAATGCAATTATTCTCAATTCAGCTGCGGCTCTGGGGACTTTTTATTTTTTTTAGTTATCTGTAATAACTGTTGTTTGTTTGGAGTTGTGTCAATGCTTTATGTCTGTATAGAAGGAATAGCATGGGAATAATATATTAATAGTGTGGTAATTATTATTGTGTGTGAAAAATGTGTCTTTATTTTTATTACATATTGTTTGTTTTATGTGTTTTATGGACAATGGGTAATAACTAGGGATGCACCAATTTGGCCGATACCGTTTCCAATATCGATATGTTGTAAATATGTTTCAGTGTTTGTTGAAACTATGAAATCTACATATACATTACAATTTTATATTTGTATTTCATATTGTCACCCTAAAGTTAGTTAAATGGTTCTTTCTCTGACTCTAAACCTAAATATTAGAAGTTATACTTTTTGCACAACAGATTAACCCCATCCATCTGTACATGCCGATGGTAAATACCATCTGATACCGGTGTTGAGTCTGTGCATCACTAGTGGTAATGTATATCTATTACACTAATAAAATATTAATACAGTGCTATAAAGTGGTACCAAAAGAACTATTAATGAATGTTTCATTCATTTGACAGGCTTTGTGCAGTGTTTTGTATCTCCCGCTTCCAGTTGTATTTTCAACAACCCTAAAGCAGTTATATACAGTGTACGGTGGTATTGCACACTTTATAATTGGCTGCTTTTTTATTCTTCATAAATCCAGCTTGAGAAAACGGCATGCTTCACTTTCATAATCAGAATCTGCCTAATAAACACCCACTACCCACTTGAGTTCACTATTAGTGCCAGCGGGTCAAATGCAGCAATTCAGTAGTTCCCAAACTTTTGAAGCCAATACCACTTCTCACAAGATTGGTCTTTCCAAGTCCAATATTATTAAACTAAAACTAGATTGAACCTGGGCTAAACCAGTTCTAATACAAATCTAAACTAGGACCAAACCATGACAAAGCCGTGTTGAAACCCGAACTAAATCAGATTGCGCTCGGGTCTAAATCAGAGATAAAACAGGTAGTCATTGTGTCTAAAGCAGGTCAAATCCAAACTCACCAAAACGTTTATAAAGAAACACATGAATATATATATTGAAACATTGTATTACCTGCCAGCAGAGTGCGACCTGCTGCCTAGGTCTCTGGAGCGTCTTAGCCATCGTCCCACCATCTGCTCCACCCGACTGGGCCGACGGGACGGGGAGCGGCTCCTATCCTGAGCCTCCATTTACCTACACAAGCAAAAATACAAAAGTAAAAAGTACGGTATTATGTGCAAAGAGTATGTTTTAGCTGAAGTGGTGTGGAAGACGTCAGTGTGGTACTTTGGGGTTGTCCAACAAGGGCTGAAACATGATGTCATTTGTGGCCACAGTGCTGCTAATAGGCTGTTAGCCAGAGTGATGAGCCAATTGCCTTTGTTTTGAAACTGAATTGATCAAACGTGAATAGGTCATAATTATCAATAACCGTGATGTTGCTTTGTGTCTGTGTTTGGTGAGGTGTGGTCTCTGTCTAATGGACCGGTTATGGCTTAACTGTGAATATATAGACCTATTGAAACAGAATAAAGACTTAATGGAGCTAAGTATAACTGGTGGTCACAGGCATGTGGACAACAATAGAAACTAGCCAAAACAATCATAATTATAGTCAAATGGAAGTACACTCACTGGCCACTTGATTAGATGGAGCTCAATTGGCTAATCAGCCAATCAAATCACTTGAGGTAAATGGATTTTGTGATGCACAAATGTAAAAAAAAAAAAAAAACTGTTGAAGTTCAAACCAAAAATCAGAAAGAATAAGAAATATTATTGACTAAAATGATTAAATATTGATTATTTTTGACTAAAATGTATAATTTCATATATAAGCAAATCGAATTGCTTGGTAATGTTATTATTATCAAATGCATGAGTGAAAGAGTGTATGAATTGAATGGATACAATAGGCTCCATGTTTGATAAATGTGTTTGTGGAAGCCTTGTTGTAATGTGAGAGTGAATGATGTCAGCTCTGAGGCGATGTCCCAAAGTGAGCAGCTGCAGGAAGGATCTCCCACAGACGGACAGCCCATGATCAGCATTAGCCCCATCCATTATTACAGGAAATGGGCAAAGCTCAACACACAAGCAAGCATCAGAGGCGTGAGATGGTGACTTAACTGAAAGACTGGGCAATGGGACAATAACAGCACATATGATCAGAGATGAACTGACATATCAGCTGATTATTGGCCAATATTCACAAGGGTATTGGTAGTTTTTTTTGTTTATTTGTCAGGGACCATGTACATCAGCATTAATCACAACAGAAAATATGCCTGGTACCAGATTATAGCTCTCAGAACTAATTTCCATCTGCAGTTGATTGATGTTAACCTGTTCACTTCAGAAGCCAGTTTGCTAATATTAAGAATTTTACATCAGGTTCAGAGTTCACAGTCAACTCTAAGTCTCTACATTTGATCATTTTAAAGCTGTCACTACAATGATCATTTCTTAGTTTCCTTTCTTGTATATAAAAACATAGGAGACTAAGCCTAACAAAACTAAATACTGGTATCATAATCAATATAGATCAATCAATAATAATCAATATATTAAATTATTGGTATACGTATGAACCTATTCTCATCCCATTATCTACTCTATCACGAGTAGTTACACTTACTTGAGTAACATTTTATCTATATCCGTGCATCATAGCTGTTGATGTAAAGGTGAGGAAGTTATAAAAAAGTGTGCTCCTTGTATTTATGTCCCTTGTATTTATGTTCTTTGATTTGTGTTTATTGTTTGGAAAGACCAGAATTGTCACATTTTTTATTTTGAATTTCGTTTCTTGAATTACATCAGTGTGCTCCTTGTATTTATGTGCATTGTATTGATGTCCCTTGTATTTATGTTCTTTGATTTGTGTTTATTGTTTGGAAAGACCAGAATTGTCACACTTTTTATTTTGAATTTCGTTTCAGTGCCAACAATCTGATGTTCCTCAGTACTTGAGCAGTTTTTTCACCTTACTTGAGTAATTATTGAATTCCTTGAGTATTTTTATTGAACGTAAATGTTACTTCAGCTCAAACCACCTCAGCATATGATGAAAAAAATGTTGGATAAAAAGTGTTGACTAGTCAAGAAGGGACATGGTTAAGTTTCCAGTAGCTTTTTAGATTATGTACAGTCTTCTATTTAAGTGGACCTAATTGCCCGAGCATTACAAACCAGATTCCCCATTAGATTTCTCCATTAGTGCCCACATTTCATGGGGGCGATTAAGGTATTGATTACCCTGACATTGAGCCACAAATTGTGCCTGTCGCAAGCCTGGATAAATGAAGGATATAAGTCTACCCTACTCCTGAAATGTCTTGGGAGGTTGAGACTGATTTGCTTGCTGCAAAAGGTAGGAATCTATCTATTTATTGTCATTCAGATGTTTTTGTTGAGTTTTTTATTATGCTTTATATTTTGTATATTTAAGGGCCATGAATGTGTCTGAAATAGAGTTTGATAATGATGATGATATATGCAGAAAGCAACACTACCATCAACATCGACATTTTGCTTTTTTATCAGTTTCAATGAAGACTGAAGATAATATTAATATAATATTGTAAGTCAATCTAAAGTAAAAGTAAGACTGAGAGTCCAGTGTTAATATGAGACTATGTTCAAAGTGCCCCGTGGATGAATGTGGTGTGTGACAGAAGCAGGCAGCACTGTCTCTGGGGGAATCTCCACTCATATAAGCACATTATCCATCCATCTGTCTCTGAATATTCTTCTTCTCTGTCTTTGGTTCACTCTCTCTCATCCTCCATCTCTAGATTCCCCCCTTTACTGCTAACATTATACAACTTCTCAGGTTACACAGGCAAAAAGGACTGTACAGGGGAGAGGTCAAGAGGCTTTAACAACTATGTAGCCAGAGTGGTGATCTGTTGCCAACCATGCTTATAAAGTTTTTTAAGGATGAGACTGTACGGTTAAAGTAAACTTCACTCTGGGATCGACCTACCAGGACCTGTGGGGACCAGTGGGGACCTGTGGGGACCTGTGGGGACCTGTGGGGACCCGTGAAGGTATCTTTGTGACCAAGATCTTGTAGTTAGTTGGTAGTTATAGATTTTTTTAATAGACACCCAAAGTAATACAGGGAGGACATGTAGACTCCACTCTATTTTCTCTATTTCTATTTTTTTAATAGTTATTCTGTTACACAAGGAGCTGATCACTACCACTTTTTAACCACACCATATTTTCTATAAGAGATGTATAGAAATGCACAAATACTGGTCAGATGTTTGCAGTTTCATATCACACACTGAGATTAGGACTGTGACACAGCGATAATCCATGTTAATCCCATAAACAGCCTCTCCATACAGTAAGTACCTTTGATTGACTACGGTGATGAAGTCCAGTGGTGGCGTGATCAAATCTAAACACTAAAACACAGTCGAGGCGGCACTGCAATTCCACTTTTGCAACCGCAGCGTTCAAGATACCGGCTCAGCACAGGAAATGTTAGCATATTTTTTTTAAAGGTGTAACATTAGATGGGAACTGTATACTTGGCTCTCACACTAATCACAAGTTCAAATTTCTCTGTGAACGCATCTTCATTAGGTCTACTTTACTTCACCTGTTGCTCTTCCACCATTGCTTTATACATACTGGATACTTTATTAGGTAGTGACCTGCTAGTTACCACAGTTGGTCTATTTCATGGCAGCAAATCAATGCATCTTCTTGACATATTCAAGACAAACCAGCTAAAATTCAAACTAAACATTAGAATGAGGGAAATAATTGATTTTAGTGCTATGGTTTCACCAAAAATGTCAAAGCCTGAAGCTGAAAACCACAACAGGGCCATGTTATTAGCTATACAGGGTCTACCTAATAAACTGACCAGTGAGTGTCATGTTTGATAAGGGTATGGATTATGTTTTAACTTTTAAGTATCTAATTTAGGTTCCTCTTTCTGCCCCATTCACCGTGTGTCTATAAGATGACTGTTTTTTGGAAAGAATCTGATTTTGCAGATCTGTTTCACTTCAACTACAGATACAAAACAGGTTATTATTATTACTCAAGTGGTCTTTAATCAATCTACAAGCTTTTCTTTTTCTAGTTCTAAATTCAGATTCAGTGGTTTACAAACTCTTCAAGAAAAATGGCTTTCAAGTAACAGTCAGCTGGATGAAAATGAGCATGAATCAGGACAAACACATGTCTAAACCTAGAAATAAAATAATATGATTTCAGAAAAAACACACACACAAAGAGACAAATCAAGGGCTGTACTGGTACTAAACCAGGTTCAAACTAGAACTATGAGACACATCATCAGGTCTAAAAAAACAAAACACGAAATGGTTAATGTAACTACCTATCAGAGTAAGTCCAGAACAGGCTATAAACTAAACTAACATACTGCAGACCTGGTTTAATAAAGCTAATAGCTACACGACTTAAAGCAACAGCAACCTCCAGGCTGTACCAAGAAATTCTGTCGATAAAATTTAAACTATTTAACTATAACCTCTCAGCTATCAACAATGAGCTCACTAGATCTAAACATTAACAAGGTGCCATGAGCCTACTGCATGCCTTTATATCTACTGTATGTTATAACTATGGCTGGGGCTAGAACCAACACGAATAAAGCAGTAAAAGCACACGTGCTGTGTTTATGGATCAGACAATATACAGAAACTAGGCCTAAGCTGTCGTACCCGACAGTGTATATCCCCCCATATGTCTGCCACAATCGCTATGAGGGTTTATATATTGTTTTAGAACCATACAGAGTCCCATAGAGGTCATAAACATGGGGGCGCTATAGAGGCATTTTTTATTTGACTCTGTAATTTGCCCATGTACATTAAATATACACTAGCTTTGTTTATGTTCAGCATAATGCATAGTGCCTCAGGGCATTAATTAGTTAATTAATTATCATTAATTGAAGCAGTACCAAACTCAATCCAGTTTGAAGTTGAAACTGATCCGGCATTTAGTTTTTATATTTGTCATGTTGGGAGGATCAACATGATTCCCTAATATCGTTGTTTCGTCGACATAATTAACAGCGTTTATTGAGTTTTTGAAGGTACCAATGTCTAGTCATCTATAATGTAAACTGAAAACTAGTCTATAGCTTCTTTTTAGGCACACCAGTTCACCTTCTGCTAAATTTAACTATGTAGTAGTTGGGGAAGCTCAGTGGTAGAGCAGTTGTCCTATAAAGTGGGTTGATGGTTTGAATCCCGCTCAAAACTGACACTTAACCCTGATTTGGTGATGGTCAGAACAGAGGCAGAAGTAGCTTACCGTCAGTGTGACTGTGGAGTCAATGAATAATGGACTTAAAGGTGAAGCGCATTGGGTCATGAAAAGCACTATATAAATGTTAACTAATTATTATTATTAAACCAGCAACGCAGCAACAGACATGTTTAAGTCAATCTGCCAAAGTACAAAGATGGATAGGTCAGAAACGGTTGTATTTACCCACAAAACTATCTCTGCTGTTGAAAAGAGTTGGAGATTGATGCATATACCTGACCTTTTCCACACATTTTGACTCATCAGCAAAATCTGTATAGGGCTGAGTGAATGTTCAAACACCACACTTAAGAGACTGCATGGCTAAGACAAAACTTGAGTAACTGTAAATAACACTTTAAGCCCAAATCATCAAAAAATGTACTGAATTGAAACATGTCAACTGCCTTCATTTGTAAGATATATAGTTAGGTGTTCAAGTAGGTTCAACTCAGGGCTGGCCGATATGGTAAAAATATATTACCACGGTTTTATCACAAGACTACTATTAGCAGTGTCTACAGCAGGGGTGGGCAATTATTTTTTCCCGAGGGCCACTTTGGGGCCGGAGACTGTTGTGGAGGGTCAGTAACCTGTGGAGATGAGCTACTCAATAAAAATACTAGGCACATCATTTCAGAGTCCTCTATACAATGAATAAACACATCAGTAACAGTAACGGTAACAGTAAACGTCACACACATGTGAACTGTGCCTTTAAAAGCCTCAAAATTAGATATTATACAGAACAATTCCTACAATGTGTGGTATTGTTTCACCAAGCCTTCTGAGGGCCAGACACGGACTGGTCAAGGGCCGCATGTGGCCCCCGGGCCGCACTTTGCCCAGGTCTGGTCTACAGTCTTTTATGTACATCCAATCCAGTGGCCAACAAAACAGTAAAAATGACGGTGAAGAGAGAATAAATAAATGAATGCACTGTACGATTCTATGATCTTCCCAGATTAAATCATCATATCATCATATTCCAATACAATCATCTATTACCATATCACTCACTCCTGGTACAACAAACAGTATGTTTTCTAAATCTTGTTAGTTGTGCTCAGTGGCATATTTAGCTATTTCGGGGCCCACGGCGAACACGGGCTTGGGGCCCTCTGAATTTGGCACTACCAAAGGTTTTCTTGATTGTCAGCCCACAGCAACTACTTTGCCATATTACGTTACAGAATTACCAAGACATATTCTTCATTTATTGGGCCCTGGAAGCTTGGGGCTCTAAGCAGCTGCCTACTTTTGCCTAATGGTAGCACCGCCTCTGGTTGCGCTGTAAATATACCTAGAAGCACAGACACAGAGAAACACCGGTGTAAATGAGATTATAGCAAGTGTCTGGAGGCAGAGGCGGGTGCTGTGCGTCACACACTGAGCCTGATTAGAGCCTCTCACCTTTACCTCCAGGTCTGTGTAGTTTAGCAGACAACTAAAACATACACACACAATGTCTATCTATGGCTGTAGAGTCACTTTCCTCTAGTGTCTGCCTCCTAGTACACAAAGAGATACACACCTGCTTAAGGCCCCAAACGTCAGGGCTCCATTAAGCCAAGGTTAGTGTCGCGCTTCACTCTCCCTCCAACCATCATCCCACTGTGGAGAAACAGAGAGGCCAGCCTTCACCAAAAAATACAAAACAGTCAGGAGTTGTGAATAACTACATTTTATATATTATCACCTTAAAACAGAACACATTAAGTCATCTATTATCCGTGTTGTTAGGGGTGTGACTAGATCCAAACAAAGCAACTATGTGCCCTAGACACCCTAATTAGTTGGACCATCTTGAAGCCCATGACAGTAGGAGAAAAACAAACCAAATGTGAGATTAGGAATCATATCATACCGTGTTTGGACACAGAGAAGAAACAATGATGCAAGTAAAAAACCCCACATCATCTGGACAGACAAGACATGAGATGTGAATCGATAGTGAAGATGAAGAAGGTAGAGAGACAGTTGAACTACACAAGAATCAATGAGATGGTCCTAGTCTGGTCTATATGTGGTCCTGTTTGCAGACTCTCGCTCTACCCATGCTCAGCCTCAAACACCATGTATATTTAATGAGGCCCTCCCAAGGCCTTGGGAAAAGATATGCTCACAACTGTACTCCAGTTTCCTGACGCTCAAATTCTCACCTCTGAGGATTTTCTCTTTCAATAATAAATATATAACACTATGCAGCCTTGACTAACCTGCGTGTTTTAGTGTGGCTCATGGTGGATAGCTCTGTGATTACTAAGCCTATGGACAAGAAACAAAAAATTTCCCAGTTCCCTTAGTGGGTTGCAGTGCAAGTTAGGAATGTCACCATAAATATCGGCTGTTGTCCAAATCACTTAAATAATTAACAGATGTTTTGATTTTTCACATGTTTTTTTTTTTTTATAACCAGATTTTGTTGGTTCTACAAATTATTTATGGTTAATAGCTCTTGAAATTACAAGACCTATCAACATAAAACAAAAACTAGCATGTACAGAGTCCCCTCTGTCAGTTCCTGTCTATTCTATTCTATACAAGTCTGTAAAGTGCTTTGAGCATCAATAATGGATACCCATAATGTAGCCACGTCACTCTCCTGCACTGTACCGAGAAGCCACATAGACAAGAATATGCACTAAAATGAAAGCTTGAGGAGTTGGAGAGAGGGGGGGAGAGAGAGAGAGAGAGAGAAGGGGGGGGTGTGTGTGTGTGTGAGAGAGAGAGAGAGAGAGAGAGAGAGAGCGAGAGAGCGGGAAGGGGAAATGCAAATATAAGCTTGCAAAGGAGATGAAAGATGAAACTAAG